>VZSR01000247.1:16073074-16106907 GCA_013398615.1 Brachypodius melanocephalos
TGAATACACCCGGCACTGTGCAGACACAGAGCATCGCTCAATGCACCTGCCTTGCATCACGGCACTCTGCGGCGGGACCGCCTGCCGCTGACACGATTCCCAGGGGCAGCATAGGCAGCCGGAAGATTTCCAAGGGCAAGGAGCAGGAAAAGGAACGCAGTGCCAGGCTGACACCAGGTACCAGGCACGGGGAAGGTGCTTCCCGGCTGGGGCCGTGTCCCCTTTGCCCGCGGGACTGCAGCAGCAGCTGCGAGGCCCACTGGCGCTTTCCTGTAGCGGCACCAAAACCTGCACTTTAAACCTAATGAAACAACTGCCACAAGCCCGACAAGTGGGATATAGAGCAGGTTGTAGGGTCGCCATTCCTGGAGGTGTTTAAAAGTCGTTTGGGTCTGGAGCTGGGTGATGTGCTTCAGTACCTTAGGGGTTACAGGGGCAGCGCCGAGTGGACGGCTGGACTGTATGATTTTAAAGCTCTTCCAAGCCCGATGACGCCGTGATTCCCTGAGATGACGCCGTGATTCCCTGATCCTGAGGCACCGGCGGGACTGGAAACTACCGGGCACCCGCGGCCCCTCCGCTCCTCACGGGACGCACCGCCCGCCCGCCTTGGTCCCGCCCCCCTCGCGCGGCGCTGCTTTCCGCCAATCAGCGGCGCCCTCCCCGCCCGCGCGCCTTCCCCGCCCTCCGCTCCCCGGCCGCCGCGGCCGTGCTGGCCCGCCGGAGATGAGACTTCTCGCGAGAGCGGCGGAAACCTCGCGAGAGCGGCCAGGCCCCCTCCGCCCCCGCCCCCGGCCCTCCCGCCGCCCCCGCCCCACCGCGGCCGGATCCGAGTGTGCCGGGCGGTGGGAGGGGAGGGAAGGAGAGGAAGGGAAGCAGAGCAAGGGAAGGAAGAGAAGGGAAGGGGGGCGCCCGGCCCTGCGCAGTGAGCGATGTTTGTCCGCCATCGCGGCGGAGGCTGAAGGAAGCGCCGCCAGCGGAGCGAGGGGCCCGCGCCGCCGCCTCTCCCGCCCGGCCCGGCCCGGCCCGGTCGGCCCGGCCCCCGCGCTCTCCGCGCCCCCCGGGGGCCGCACTCGCAGCGAAGGTCGCCAGCGGCCTCCCCCGGCCCCGTTCCCGGGTCCGCCGCCCCGCCGCGCGTCCCCCGGCTCTGTCGCCCCGCGCCGGAGGCGCCGCCGGGCCCGAAGATGTCGAACCTGAGCAAGGGGACGGGCAGCCGGAAGGACACCAAGATGCGGATCCGCGCCTTCCCCGTGAGTACCGGGCCTGGGCCGGGCCGAGCGGCCTCCGCAGGCCCCGGCGCGCTGTGGGCCGCGCTGTGCGCCGGGGCTGCGGGGAGCGGGCAGGGGCGGCCGCGGGTGCGAGCGGGGCGGGGGGAGCTGTCAGCCGGCCTCGGGCACCCCCGAGGGCCCTGCGGGGCGGGGGGAGCGTGGGGAAGCTGCTCCTCGGGGAAGCGGTGCCGCACGGCAAGTGGGAGGCGGAGGAACTGGTCTCTGCGATTATCGCCTTCTTCATCAAACAAATCAATTATGAAAATCCACGTAGGGCAGTGGGGAGGGGGGCAGTGGGGGCTGATTTCTTTGTTTTCAAGGAAAAGGCCTCAAAGAGAGAGCCGAAGGTTATGCGCCTTCAAATTGAGTTAGCCCCGGAAGGTGTGGGGGGAATATTTATTTACGTCTGCTGCAGAGTTTCCTCTTGCTGAATTTCTCTCTCCGCTCCGTAGAAGAGGCTCTAAGTTGTATGATTATAATATTTAGGTGGCACAATGCCAGCTGTTCTGAAGGTGTTATTACAAACATGTAGGCATAGGTAACTTGCTGCAGGTTCGGCAGAGTCGCGAGCGTGCCTTCGCTTTGAGTTACAGAGGGGAAGGAGCCAGATTATTAATTTGAAGTGCCATAACGCTGCTGTGTTTTGACAGTCGGTTCAATTAAAGCTTACGACAGAAATAACAGCTACAACACGAGTAATGGCGTTGGGGAACGACAGGAGTAGGAAGGGTTCAGTCTGCCGGAGGATGACCAGGAAGCGTGTGTGTGTTTTCAGCGGGCTGTATGTTAAAAAGAACGTATTTAGTTGAATCTCTGGCTCTTAAGGCTTAGCGTTGGCTTTTAAGGTTTAGCGTGAACTTTCCAATGCTATGTCTGATCCCAGTAGGCAGTGGTGTAGAACTAATGTGCTGTGCCTTTATAGAGAAACTGGACATACCTGTTTATCTCATTTCACTGGCAGGGCATATATCAATATATTTGCTTCATCCAAACTCTTGCTGATGAAATTAAAGATTCATTATAGTCTCAGCAGCCAACTTTATAGCAATCTGAGTTATACTGTTTTACTCTTTTTTTCTACTTTTAATCATTGATAGTTGCATTTAGTAGTAAAAGTAAAAAGCAAAAAATGGGCTATTAAATTAGGAATTTTAGCTGATGATAGGTTTTTCATGTCCATATTTCATTTATTCCTTTAAAAAGTCTTTTCCAAGAATGTAAATTTTGCATTATAGAAATAGAGAAGAGACTTGCTGGCATATGACCACGGTTTTACTAAAAAGTAGCAGGAAAACCTGTACAAAAATAAAGCATGACAAAAGCAGTGTGTATGTTTTGTAACAAACTGCACCAAAGATAGCAGTCTTTTAATTTGATAAACAGATTCATGTGTTCCAACTGTGAATATGTAGCTATTGGTCAGACAACAAAGGCAGACTTAACAATGGGATAAACTTAAGTTTGTATTTTTCGCCTCTTCTGTATGTGAAATCTGTTTTGCAGGGGTGAGAAATGCTCTAATGAAGCCCTGTTCTTACATAAAGTTAAACATTGTCAAGATTTTTTAAAACTGTTTGTACTAGTATTGTCTTTCTTTTCAGTTGTTTAAAGAATATCTAGGTTAAAATGTGAAAAACGAAGTGTCTTCTCCCTAAAATAACTCAATAAGTCACAAGTCAAGACCTGCAACGGTTTGAGGACATCTGTTGATAGCAACTTTCCAGGTGTCCCCTCAGATATTTTTTACCTAAGACATTTTGTTGACGATCCTGTTGGTAAAGTGTTTACAGAAAAGAAGCATGTACTTTGTTGAGAGATTTGGAGGGGTTTCCCTTTCTTTATTGCAGAAGTCAGCAACGGTAGTTGATGTACAAATCTGAACATACATTTTGTGTAGGCCTAAGTGATTGTAAAGCTTGGTCCAGGAAATTACTTGGTGCTAGTGACTGCAGTGGGATTATTTGTGACAATGAGGTGCATTTTTTGTGGGAGGTAGAGTCTATGTTTAGAAAATGTAGTACTCATGCAGCAGCTATGGATCCTTGCTCTTTTGTCCCAAATGTGGTGGTTCTGCTCTTGGGCTCTCAATTAAGAGTGTTTCCGGAGGGGGTTTTCTAGGCTGCTTCAATTTGTTTTGTTATTGATCATCTTTCCTCAGGAGGTCTTCCTGTTGTAGATTAGTGTGCTTCTTGCATGCAGGTAGCTATTTACTATTATATTAGGCTAGAAATAGTAGTGTCCTGGAGCATAGCAAATTTAGCATAACTTCCTCTGTGTAGGTTCTGGTTTTTTAAATATTTTACATTTTTACGACGTATTTAATACTTCTGTTATTATGTTTTATAACAGCTGAAGGAAAGGTGAAATAGTAATTTGCCAAACATTACCTAAGTTTACCTTTTCTACCTTATGAAAAATTGAGTAGAAGTGGACCAAAACATTGGAAAAGCACGAATCTTCTACATGGAGATCTTAATACATAGAAATTAGTTTTATTCTAGATTTCTTTTCTGTTATTCTTGTGATTGATGCCAGATTATCAGTCATCCCAAGTATCCATTAAGATTTGCTAGTTCCTGGTGCATGCTGTGATGTGCTTTGTCTTACCTCAAGGGCAATGGCATGGGGTTCACTGTTTTGCTGCAGTGGGTTGTACAGTAATCAAAAGTAACTGAGAAAAACAGTTTTCTGTATGTTTAACCAGTTTATCTTTTCCTGATTTTTAAACTATCATACTAGAAACAACTTTGCATTCTCTTGTTCATTGTGACTTAAAGACAATGATAATCTTTGCATCAGAAATAGTCCAGATGAGGATGCATTCTGAGACTTCAGGTTTGAGCATATTTCAAACCTGGGAAGAATAACAGAAATAAATTTCTAAGAGGGTTTGTTGTACATTCAGGAAACCAAACTCACGAGGTTAATCTTGTGCAGTTATCCTTATGTACCACCACAGAAGACTTCCAGTGTGCTACTTTCAGTATCCACTTCTGGTACTTTTAACACCTCCATAAAACGTAGCTGTTCCATATTTATATAAGGTCTTTCCAGAAGGCATTCAGGGTGATGTTAAAGCCAGAGATGGAACAGTGGAAGAAGGCTTTTGAGAGACAGGTTCCTTTTTCTTCAGCAGTCTTCAAACTTTGTTGTTTCAAATTCATACACGCTGCAACAGATATGAATATGAATGCTAAAAATAACAAAATTTCAGAAATGTCATATAATTGTCCGTGATGTATGTTGACTACAGTTAGGAAGTTGGGGTTTTTTAATTATTTGGAAGATTGCATTGGTCTCCTTAATACACATGGATTATATGAAAATGCAGGTTTGATACAACTACAAAATGTGAATTTCTTGCACCTGCTTTGAAGAAGGATTGGGGCTTTTCTTCTAGGTTTTCTTCCAGGTTTTCAGGTTTAAAGGTGCTGTCAGGGTCTCAAATTGGCTCTCACTCCTTTACTCTCAGTGAGCCCATTACTGCAGACGACAGGAATACTTACAAAGCTCTCAAACAAATTTGCAGCGAATCTAATTTTGAGATTATTTAGTTGAAAAATCATGCCAAAAATGGTAGATTTGGCCTTAAAACTTTTGGAGAGTTGTGATTTTTGTAAGGGAGATCTAGAATGTATAAATTATGTTTAATGCAAGTGTATTTGAGCTGTTTTGCTGTGATTGGCTAGCTAGTGGAAAACTGTAGCCTTAAATGTGTTTTGGTGGAAAAGTTGTACATAGTTTAAAAAATGCACATTTCTTACAGAAATAATCAGAATGTGGGAATTCAGAAAACATTTGGGGAATTAATTTTCAAAATTTAATCAAGCAACATTAAGCTGTGTTGAATGAACTTCTTTTCAAAAGCTCATTCTTCTCTCAATGCAGGTGTCACCATAAAATTGGTTGGACAGGTCTTTCTGAAAGCCAGCATGACCCCAGTGTAGGTTATTGGGTTTGATCATTATAGTTGGAGGGGTTTTTTGAATGCTTTCAATAATATTCCTGTCCTGCAGAGATGTCTTTCTCTGGAGCAGTGCTACAAAGTAGTGTTTTGCCAGTTCTCAGAACTATTTTGGTGGATCAGTGTTACATAGTTACATTATGAATTGTGCACAGCGTTTAAAGAGATTCTATAGGTGCACTTGCAATAGAACAAGTCTTTAAAAAATATGTAAGCTTCACTGACTAGTTTTATTTGAAATAGTTGTGCCCAAGAAAATTCTCATTTTGTTCAATTTTGTGCAGAAGGACAGGCAGACTTTGATTTCCTTCAACTATTTATTGATTGATGTTACTTCTTCCTCGAAGAAAGTTATGTAAACTTAGAAGTAAATAACCCCAGCTCTTCCATGAGAGACTATTAAGACTCATTTTCATTGTTAGCTCTCCTTTCTCCTTGATCTAACAACCACTTGTTCTAGCCTTTGTGTAGGCAGAAGGTTTTTTTTTTTTTTTTCCCAGGGAGCACCAACTGCTTCTGTGGTTTGTTTTGAGTCTTGGGGAGTTGATGATGCAAGTAAAGATGAGATTTGTTAAATTTATGCTTCAACCTACAATGTGTAGATCTATCAATTCCAGAAGCTGGTGTAAATATGGTCCATTTTGAGCATCTTAGAGCAGATAGCCCCTAGAAAAAACACTGAAGTGTGCTTACATTTTGAAGCATTCAGGTTATGTAAGTGGTACGTGAGGATCGGCTTTGGCTTGTAACCCTCAGAGCCTGCGTGAGGTGTTGGGGAGAGCGTGGAGAGGCATGGAAGGTGGGAAAAGAGTGGAATTGGGAGGTGGTTTGCTGCAGGATTTTTCAGCTCTGAATAAAATAATGTGAACATACCAAGTGCTGCAAGATCACCTGGTTAACTGCATGTTTTGCATGCTTAGCTTGTGAATCTTGATTACTTTATATTCTCAAACATATTTATGAGAGCATCTTAGCTAAACCTATGGAGTGTTCATGGTCGTAAGTTCACAACTGAAATTTTGGTAGGTGTAGAAACTAGGAATAAAACAGACCAAAGCACTAAAACATTATTTCTTATTCAAAAGAAGGGCATTTTGTATGAATTAAGAAAAACATGGAAATACTTGCTCTTTACTGAACAGTTAATCTTATGAAGTCCTTACAGTTTGCACAGGTTTTTTTTTTTTTTCTTTAATAAAATGCTGTGAGCAAACTGAATGTCCTAATAATACATTTATAATTTTTAAGAAGTGAGAGCAGTAATTCCAGGGTAGTCTGAGTAGTTAGTTGTAGGTGGGTTTTTATTTGGTTGGGTTTTTTGTAACACACTGTGCATATTATCTTTTAATTTTTGCCTCACCTAATCTTGTCAACATGCTTCAGTTCTGTAGCTGTTCAGGTTTCAGTCACAAATTTTCTTGATTTTCCTTGTTAATTGGGTCTTAAGTTCTGAGCAATCATTATTTGCGTTGATACAGAGTTGTGAGTCTGTGTCTCAGTGTGGCTTAGGAAGGAGCAGTGCCATTTATGAATCTTGCTGCATTTGAAATTTGCTTGATTTTGCACAGGACTACAAGGCCCAAGTGACCTGTTAGGATTTTTATACTCCCTAATTCAATCTGAGCTTTTTCAAGTGACTTTATTAGGTTTCTCCATCCCTTCGCTTGAGTTGTATAATAGTGCATTATTAAACAGGAATTACTATTTTTCCCTGGTAGTCGTAGGTAAAAGAACTTTGAGAGCAGCTATGAAACTGATGAAGAATTTTTGATATTCTACATAAATAATTGTAATAGTAGTATGTAACATAAAATAAGGCTTTTTCTGTAAAAGATAGTAAAATTTCTCAAAATTTTCCATTTAATCTGTTCTGGACAGGTACACACAGCGTAAGTGACCCCATTTTTCAGAATTTCAAGCAGGTATTCTCTAGTGTTAGACTTTGATCTGTAGGGCAGGTAGTCTGTGTGCAGGTGCTTTTAAATTTTCATCACTACAACTGATGTGCAGTGTCAGTGTCCCTGTATGTGGTGAAAACATTTTGTGATAGACTGGGACAGATTTTTCTTAAGATAGTTTGATTGAGTCCATTCATAAAACAGAGTGATTGTGTTACAGTCTAAAATAGGTTCTTGACCTTGTACATATGCTCACTGGATCTTATCTTTGATTTCTAGTAGCTGTACAAGTGGAAAAGCAGCTCTTGAGAAGTAAGGTCATGCTTTTCATTCTGAGTCAAGTTTTGTGGAAACAGAGCAGGAAAGTAGCGTTGTAGAAAAGTCCAGCATGGCCGAGCATACTTTTAATCACATGGTTATTTTATTTTTCTGAAGGTCAGTTAAAGCCAGTAGAATTTTTAAATGACTGATGTTTCTTTTCTGAAGGTGCAATATTGGCATCTCAGCATAAGTAAATACTGTTAGATGGCCTAACTAAAGAACTTCCATATTGACTTCAGCATTTTAGGAAAGGCAAAAAATGCACGTAATACCTGAGTGCTGCAAGGAGGACAAAACCATAATAAACATTTATGTGTGGATGATGTTTGCAGTGGAGTGGCCTCAATTCTTTAATTACCTGTATATAAAATCAGTGTTTGAGGGCTGAAACTGTCTTGCTTGTAGTTTAAATAAGGCATAATACTATGCAAAATGTGAGCAGATAACTTACTTTATTGGTTTATGAGTGAGGTGCATTTGTGGAAAAGCCAACTTTTGTTTAATGCTGATGAGAATAAACAAACCTAGACAATAACTTAAGTTATACATGTGAATGATATAAAATTGGACAAGCTTGTGTAATAAATACATAACATTAATTTCTTAGACTGCATGTGGTCTGAGCATAGGCCATGCATGTCATTTTCTTACATTTTGTATGTGAAGGATCTTTGTTGAAATAAACATTTTGCTTCCGCACTAGTTTTGTTTTTAAAATGTTGATAGCATCTGAGTGGACCTGTTTTTTTATATTACTTACATGGATTTAATTTTCTGTATAGCTGTGAATTTTTTTCTGTTGCAATCATATCAGTGTTAGTCTTAAGTCTTGCACATGCTGCTGATCTGTGCATCTGATCATGGTGTTTGCACCATGTGGTAAAAAAATTCCCCAGAGAGGGGTTATTGTCAGGACACAGCAGTATTGATCATCTGTAAATTTGTAAGAGATTTATTAATTGTATCTTCTCCTACCTGAAGGAAGCTAAGGAGGAAGAAAGAATCATCTTGTGTTGGCCTCTGTTTACCATAAAATTTTATCTTCCTATTCCTGTGCAAGCTGTCAGATTGTTCTACTGCTGTTATTATGTAGGAGGAATTTTCCTCAAGCCCCCAAAACCCCTCAAGGCCCTTCAGCCCCACCATCTCCCTTTCTTCCTTCATCCCCCTCATCGTTCATTGTGTTCCTTGTTTTGAAATGACTACAGGAAGTGTGTCTGCAATCTGTATAAGCTGGTGTGTATTTCACAGATTTCCTCTTTACATAGTGTTCATTTTTGGACAATTGTAAAAGAAAGAATCATCTTGTGAGCTACTTGTAGGTTAATTGAAAAAAGCCAGAAATCCTGTGGGATTCACCTTCAGTGTTGAATAGGCAAGGAATGGGCTATTTGTGGTTCAGGGAAGCTTTCTGAATTCAGGTCATCAAAGCTGGAAAGTTAATGAACTAATAGATTTTTTTTCACTTGGAGAGATGATACCCCTGAGGAGACTCGGTGCCTTCCACAGGAGGTGTGGATGTGCGGAACAGCATTGCTCTTTCCTTTGACACTTCTTAACTGGGATTGAGGCACGCAGCATCTCTGTTATTTTTAAGGTTATTATAATGTTAATATTATAGAAGTCACCAATACAAAAGATTTGCCAAAAAAACCTAATTAATTTAATCTGTTATTAAATTAAGACTTTTTATTTCTACTTTGTAGTGTTTGTTGGGTGATGGTCTGAAAACTCAATTGACGTATGATCACATACGGAATCAAAATTTTAGTCTGTTCTGACTAGGTTAAAAACAGTATTAATACTAGTTTAGAGTTAGGAATGATCTGAGCAGTCCTGGGGTACAGTGGTGCTGCTCCTGCTGACAGTGACCTGTTGTCAGGTCACGCACTCTCAGGATAACCTGCTGCTCATCACCTGCAGTGCTGAGCTCCCACTGTTGTAAAAGGAAATGAGTCAGGGGCCTAAATCCCATTGAAATTTGAGATTTCCAGCTATCTTCAGTCTTTCCTAGTAAATCTTGTTAGGTTGTATGTAAGAAAACAACTTCTCTTTCTGCTTTGAAGTCTTTAGTAAATTTGAAGTAACTCCAGTGGTAAAGCAATGAGCCACCTTCCTTCTCCTGCAGTGTAAGAGCCTGCACAGGGCCCCTTATCCCAAGTAAGCAGCTTTAAGGAAATTTGCAGGCGAGTGTAATTTGTATAGTTTGCTCTCAGTCACACAGTCCTCAGGTTTTGAAAAGGTTGTCCTTGGCTCTTAAAAGCTTTTATTGCAGTGGAATGCTAAATTACTTGAATGAAATTTTTAGGATTTGGCCCTGTTTGTAAATGGAAAAAGGCACGCCCAGTAATTTATAAAATTTTGTGCCGCTGTTTGCACTGTCTTGTCATTTCACCTGTGCCAAGAGCATGTTTGACAGCCACAGGCACACAGCTGAGATGTACCTGTCCCTCCCCACACCTTATAGACCTCCAGAATCCTACTGACATGTGAGAGGGATGATTCACTCCCACAAGTCCAGTTTTCCTTTGTTCCATATTTTGCTGTTCTGAATAGGTTGAAATATTTTCTTTTAACACCAACTTTGTTTAGCGTAGAAACAAAGCTGTTGTATTTCTTTGAGGAACATATTTGCTCCTGTTAGACAAGCCTTTTATATTTATTTCCATAGCTTTAGTTTGTGGAAAGTTGTTTTAGAATTACTACTTCTGAAGTGAGTCAAGAGGACTCTGAACTTCTCATTAGTCTTCAGAATATTGATAATAATTTTTATTCTTTTGGGTAGGACAGAGGAAGTAGATAGATCTTTGGCATCAAATCCTGATATTCCTTCCCATTCATTCAGAATGGATTTCTCTTGAGTTAAGCAATTCTGACATAATACACTCTTTTTTTCCCCCATGTGTTATTTGCACCGTGAGTGACAGTACATCTACTAAAATAAGTCAAAAACTTACTTCAGGTCTGAAAATGCTTCTGTTAATTTGCAAAGCCAAAAGTGAAAGATCAGACTTTCTGAACGGTGACTTAGATCTGGACTTCAGCTCCGAGATTCCAGAGAAGTAAGAGTATAGATACTATTCAGCATTATAAAGTATATGGAGAGTGTATGTAGAGCAGTATAGACAACTCTGCTTTACCCTTGTTAGTTTGAAATGCTCTTGGGAAATCAGTAGTTTCATTGCAGCTGTTTTGTAGTCCTCCTCCGTTTTCAGGTGCTCTAGTAATGAGCACTGTAGAAATGTCACTGAACGTTTTTTGAAAGAGCCTTGGTTAATAATACAGGCAGTGTCACTCTTTTGGCTGTTTAAGCACTTCCATTCTATATCAGTGACAACCATCTTTTGAGCTACAACTTCCTAGATTTAGCCTCTTAGCAGTTCAGTTCTTATAGAAGCTTGAACAAAACCAATTATTTGTTTTCTTTTAAATACAACTTTTAACAAACAAGTTTCATAATGTAATGTCAGGTGGGCAGAAGCTTGCATCGTGGCAGGGGAGATTTACTCATTCACAGCTAATGCCTTTTGATATTTGAAAGGCATTTAGATTTGTCTGCACATGCTGAGGAAAAAAGATATTATTTAAAAACTTGGATTTCTGTATTTTATTTAAATACCATTCTGGTGTCTTCTTTGGGCAAAGCATGCAGCTGTAGAGTAAAATCTTTAGTGTAAATAGTAGCACCTTAGAAAGTTCATGTTGAAAAGAAGTTAATTTTGGTGTGTTTTCTTTGCTTTTCCTCAGTATCTAGCTCTGCTGGAGGACAACATTCATTAATCCTTGCTGAATAAATTATATGCTTATTTCAAGCAATTTGAGTCTTGTGGGAAATAAGTAGCAAGACAGGTGAATGAGGAAGAGACCGAGTTAAGCTTTGTGTAAGTGATCAGAGATGCAGGCGTTACCAGCTTTGATTATTCCCTTTTGTTACATAACCAACTGATAGAGTTTTTAGAGAGAACCTTGAAGACTGGTCAGTATGAATTCATTTATGTACCAGTATGTGGATGAAATATGAGGCTGGTGAGCCAGCATTCGTTTGTCATTGGCCCACTCAGACAAGCAATATTCTGCTTTTGTCTGTATTAATAAGAGCTCTTTCTTATCTGTATTAATAGAGTGACTGAATGTGCATTTTGTAAGTTGAACATCATAAATTGAAAAGTGAACCCATAGGTTGGTTTTTGGGGAGTATGACAGTTTGTACTTGCGCAGTGTTATGGGATAGTGTTGGGTAAGTCTGCAAAGGTCTGCAAGAATAAAGTTGTCTATGTTCACAGATTGACCACTGTGCAACTTCATGTTTCAGTTTGTTTGCCTCATCAGAGTGTTTTTGGTTTTTGCAGTTTTTTAAAGCAGTGAAACAAAAATGTTATTTTTTCTTACTATCTTTTGCCTTATGTTTATCTGGTAAGTGATGGCTGCCCAAAATTACATAGTTCATAGTCTTAGTTCAGATCAAGCAGGTGTTTGGGAGAAGTTGTTTTCCTCAATTTTCTCCCCTTCAGCATTTTATGTTCCATAGACTTGCAAGATGAAAGATGAGGAAGAGCATGTGGGAAAAACAAAGAAATTGTATTAAATGAAAGTTGAAATCTAGAGTAAGAGACATATGTTGGTAGTTCAAGATTAGTCTCATTCTTCTGAATTGGTTCCTAAAATATGACAGATAAATGAGTATCTGATCCTTAATTTTGTTCAGTTGCCTACATATGTCAAAACTATTGCTGCAGTATTACATGTAATAAAGACTTATTTTAAACTTTTCATATAGGCTGTTAAATTTTGCTGTTGTGTAGTGAAGATCTGGTCAGGCCTAGCTACAATGCTGGCAAGTGTTACATTTTGAGAGAAGAAACAAATACCTTTTCCTGGGATTTATTAGAAAAAGAAGTTCTTGGAGCATACTGCATTTTGCTGTAAAGCTCAAAACCAACCAGCCAACCCGCCTTCCTCTTCAAGCTTCTACCCCAAAAGAGCATTTGTTTTGTGAGGAGAGCAGCATGCTCTGAAACAATGCCTTGGAGGTAAACCAAATCTGTCAGTCATGGTGCAGGAGGTGACTCCTTTTAAGGAATAATCACTTTTTAGGCTATTTAACCCATATGCTCTGTACTGGCAGAAGAGCTTTTCAGTGCTGCAGAACCCATTCAAGCAAAGTGGAGAAGGAAAGGGTTTTGCCTAAAATACTGCAGTTCTTGAATATTTCACTGAGAAGGAGGACTCCTCTTTGATTTGATTGCATGTTCTGCTTGCTTCCACTGAGTAAAGCCTGGGAAGGAGGGGTGGATATTACAATTCCTGCATTTCTTTTACTGATTGAGTATTGTCGTGGAGCCTTGTCTGCAGGTGAGACTAGAGTTGATTATTCCCTTGGCCTTTAGAGGATTTCTCTCAGCACTGGTTACTCAGCTCATCTATTGAGCCTGGAATGAAACATGGTGCAGGCTATGAATATTGCTTGCAGGAGGAATCTGGAGAGGTTTAGTGTAGCCCACCCAAACAAGGTCAGTGCTCGAATATCAAGGGAGGAGTGAAGAGCAAAACACAGGTATTCAAAACTGTGTCAATATTTAATCTTGTAAATGACAACTGGCAGATGTTACAAGCAAGTTATTGATTCCCCCCACCACACACACCCTCTGAGGGAGTCCAATAGTGTAATAGGCATTTCCTGACACTCCTTAGGAGATGTGGGTAATACTGTATTACCATCTTCGATTGTTGCTAAAGGTCACCGAAGAGCAAAAGGTGTCCTACTTATTAGGACAACTTTGGTAGGACATTTCTACAACTTCCCTGTGACTCTTGACAGATGTCCTAAGATTAATAGCCCGTATTCAGGAGAAGAACAGTGAGACAGAGTACCCCTTACTTTCTTCATGCTCCTTCTCTTAGCCTCCAGTCAGTCATGTTTTTGGTGTGTCAGTCAACCTGTCGAGATAACATGGTTGAGGAACTTTGTGGAACTTTGTGTGTGGTGGTTTTGGTTGTTTGTGGGAGAGTGTGCGTAGCCCGTGCATCCTCCTCCAGATATACTCATTGTTACATAGTGAGGAAAACTTAAGAACTCAGAAAAGTGTGAGTATTGAGCTCTCCATTTGACATTAATAGGCATACATTTTATCTGCTCTGTAGTTAAAAAAATGTAGTTTCATATCTTAATATGCCATTTTCAAAAATATTCTTGGAGCAAATGCTAGACAATATATCTCTGTCATTGTAAATTCTTGTCTTTTAAATTAACAATATTCGAAGGGTTTATAAAAATTCAAATAGTGATTAGGTTCTGAGGCAGGAAATGTGCTGCTCTTGCCCTTTTCTGGATAACCTCAGCCAAACTTCATCCAGAATGAAGGATAGAGGCTCAGGATACTGAGTTATTGTGTAACAGACTATTTAATACCATCTTGATGAATGGCCTGTCTTGCAGTGGAAGGGAACGCTGTTGGTGACAGTCTCCTTTGCCTCAAGGACTGTCTGTGGTGGGAGTTCTAGATAGCAGCAGTCAGACTCTTCTTGATTTTTTCTGTGGCGGGGTAGGAAATGGGGGAGTGAGAATAGGTGGCAATTATTAGGTGCAAATGTTACTGCCAACACTGCTAACTAACTTTAATTGTTTGTATCCATGCATTTCCTTCAAGGTAGAGAGCACCTGTATTCTGTAGTTTCAGCTGGTTGTTGTCCTAGTGCTCTGTGCTGTTAGACCTGTGAAGGGTGTTGTGGAAAGGAATGAGGAAGATGGTTGCTTTTTTTGAAAGCTTTGACAAGTGTTGTTCTGCAATAACCACTTCCAGACTGACATGTTTCACCTGCTAATGTGTAGAGTTGTAAACACTCTCCAGCTGTGCTGTAGGAAAACGGAGTAGTAGTGTTTGTAACAGTTTTGGGAGTAAAAATGTCCTGCAAAGGTGTTGACAGTCTATTAAAACTTCTGAGATTTAACAAGTTTGTTCTGAGATTTTTGTGTGAACTTTCTATAACTTGTCTAGAAATTTCTTGTGCAAGAAGGATAAGAAGCTGTGTCTGGTCAGTGATCTTGAGAGTACTGGTTGGTATCTCCTGTTGCTGCTGGTGGACTTTTATGGATAGTCCTGGTGACACTTTAGGATGTCTGTTTACCTCTTCTCACTTCTTTCTTAACCATCTCTTGTTAAGAAGACTAAATAGCTGCTTAAAGCTGGTGTAGACTATCAAGATTTCAGCAGGCTCTTAGCAGTTTACTTCTGTAATTTTTCTTTGCAATTCACAGCATTTCAAGCATGGTTATATAAGAGGAGCAAGCTCTGTAGTGTTAAGGGTAAACTGATGACAAGGGAAAAAAAAGACAAATATGGAATGAAGTTGAGTTTAGAGGAAAGAGTTGTAAAAGTTAAAGTAAATAGAATGGAAATAATACCCCAAAAGACTTCTTTCTCTGCAAAGTAATATGAATTTCCAGCAACAGATATGTTGGATGTTCCTGAATCTGGGAGTTTTAGTGTTGTTTTTTGACTGTAGTTGGTAGAAGCTAGGGAGCAAACAGCAGGTTCTACTGGCGACCACAACTATTTTGTTGCTCACCTTTGTTATCATGCAATGCATTTCCATTGGAAGACTGGTACAGGCAGTTTGAAAAGGTGACGTTTGCACAGGGAGCCCTGTTTTTCTGGCTTCCTCAGCCTACAGCTATAATGTCTATCACCAGATCACCCAATGGTTAAGGTTGGAAGGTACTTGGGGAAGTCATCTTGTCCTGCCCCACTGCTCAAGCAGGGTCACCCAGGGCTGGTTGCTCAGGACTGTATCCAGATGGCTTCTGAATGTCTCTAAGGATGAAGATTGCAGCCTCTCTGGACAGCCTGTGCCAGTACTTGGTCACCCACACAATAAAAAAGTTTTCATGATCACGAAGAGTCTCCTGTGTTTGTGCCTGCTGTATCTGCACCTGTTACTGGGCACCACTGTGGAGGCTGGTTCCTTCTTCATATACTTGGGTTTTACATATACTAATTTGATTCCTGCAGGCTTTCTCTAGGCTGGCTCTAGAGGCTAACTCTGTCCTTCCTATTAGAGATGCTCCAGAGGTTTCTTAGTAGCCCTTCACTAGACTCTCTCCAGTGTGTTTGTGTCTCTTATACTGGGGAATCCAGAACTGGGCACAGTGCTCTACATGTGGTTTTCCAGTGTTGGGTAAAGCCCTTGGCCTGCTGGCAACTCTTCCATATGCAGCCTAGGATGCCATTAATCTTCCTTGCCTCAAGGGCCCATTGGTTTGTCATCAACTTGATGTCCATCCTCCAAGAGCCTTGGGTCCTTTTCTGCCAAGTGTGCTTTCTAGTCATTTACCCCAGCAGGCATTAATGCATGGGGTTGTTCCTTCCCCCTGAGGATGGGATGTTGCATTTCCCTTTGAACCACATAACTAGAAAGAGGCCTATAACATTTTGTATGGAGTTACGTGTTGATCAGAAAATAATGAGAATTGAGCTGTTTGCTCCTTCTGGTTGAATGCTGGTAGATTACTTGGAAGAGCTGGTGCCTGTAAGCTTCTAGGAACGAGAAACTGAGAAGTCTCTTCAGGACTGTTGCCAGCTTTACTTGCTTTACAGGTAATAATGGCAATAGATTGCTTACAGTGATTGTTTATTTGACTTAATTATTTTAATTAGGTAGACAAACATTGTGAAAAGAAGGGGCTTGGGTGTATCGGATCCCGGACTGTGGAATAAAGGACCTTTTGAGTCCTTTGCAGTCTCTTCTTTTTTGAAAGGATTGTACTTTCATATACACTGACATTTTAGTCTAATTTCCTCAAGATGTACTTGTGCTACACTCTGAGTTCAGATGTTTGAGCTCAAGTTGCATCTTTGAATCATTAGCATTTGGGCAGCAGTGTGTGGAAGTTTTCCAACCAGCGGCTTCTTATAAACAGCTCTCTCTCCTGCCAATAACAGCCTTGGTCGCTTTCCCATTCCCCAAGAAAGGTAATGTTCAGATAAGCGCGAGTACATTAACACGTTTCCTCTGCTTGGACACTGCCTTCTGACTATCTCAGTGCATCTGGGTGTAGACACTACTGGAATTACTGGGATTTCGCTTCTGAAAGCCTTTCCAAACCTGTGTGGTTTTTTTTCAAAGACCAGCAGAAGCAGCAATTCGGGTTCTGCTTAAATCTGCAAGAATACAAGACACAAGCAAGGCAACTGTATTCTAACTGTGGATTTCAGTTCTAAAATATAACCATTAGAAGAAATCTGGGAATGAACATGGAAAAATATCTGGGCTCTGATCCCGTATTTGTGGAAGTGGATCACTTACTGACTTTGTTGCTAGGGATCTAGAGAGTTGCATAAATCTTCATTGTTGGGTCAGACTGGGGGATTAGGATTGCAGTTCTGTTGTCTGAGATGCTTTTGTAGAGAATTCTGAAAAATGCCAGTGTCCTAGTAGCATCTACAACTTACTGGGTATTTTTTTGGATTTTTAAATCTGCCTACAAGCCTGACTTAAGGACTGGGATGAAAAGAGATGAACCTATGAGTTAAATAATCCAAGAATAGATTTAGTCATTGTAATTCTTACATACCCTTGAGAATACAGGAAGACCTCTTTTGCTCAAATGCTAAACAGCATTTTCAGCAGCAGGGAGGAAATAATACATTTTTGCTCAAACTTTACTTCAGTGACTTACTGCCAAATAGAATGGAATTATTTAAAGTATTAGGAGTCTTTACTTTGTTAGAAAACACTGCTGCAAACAAGTTAGCTATGCTAGAGCTTTTTGGAAGACAGTGTTCTTCTAATGTGATATTCTAGAACTTGAGCAAACCTGTTTCCATAAAACCTCACAGATGTTAATGTGAGCCAGAAACAGAATAAGAAGGTGAATTGAAAGGCAGAGTTTTTAATGCTTAATCCTAAAAGGTAATAAGATAATTTTATCGTACTTTTTCACATATTTATGTGTATTTGTCTCATGGAAATGTGTACTCCTTAAAATTACCTTCTATGGACCTTTCTTGTGCTTTCAGAGTAGCTCATGATGTGTCAATTATTAAGTGGCAAAAAGCTCTGTGTTCTTGTTTGTATTCAGGGACTTTGGAGCAATTAATGTTGCAGTCATTCCTCTTTTTTATAGCATTTGGATTAAAAGTACAAGAATTAAGCAGTTTGCTTTTAGCATTTTGCTGAATGGATCTGAATTATCAGATGTGCTGCTTTATCTCTGTATGTAACGTACAGAGATGTTCCGTGACCAACCCAGAAACGGGAGCACTGTAGTATTGCTGCAGACTGGTGCCCGGTGATTTTCCTGGTTTATACAGATTATACCTTTGCTTAGAGTACAGTGTGCAATTAAATTGCAGTTGAGATAAAAAGGTTGTGTTGGCTGAGAGTTTTTTAATTAGCAAGGGGGCCTCTGCTTTGTTTGAAAACAAAACCTCGGGTTTTTGAAAGGAAAACTGCAAAGCTTTTACTTGGATTGCTGTCTGCAAATCTAAATGGTTGCCTTCATTATCAGTACTAGTAAAATTGCTGGTTCAGGAAGGTTGTAGAAAATAACTTCCCTGAAGGAGCACCAATGTAGCAAATGCAAATTAAAATTACTGACCTTTCAATGCTGTGGGTAGCAGAATAAGGAAGAAGTGTGGAGGGACCTGTGACATTCCATCCACCATTCCTCTGTGACTTTGAGGCTTTGCATTTAGGAGATAGGGAGCTAAAAATTTTTCAACATGTTTGTGATTTTATTTTGGTTTTGCTTTTAGATATATAATGGCACATCTTAAGTTTGGGGTTCATAAAGTTTAGTAGTCAAGTGGATCTGGTATCAGAGGAGTGGAAAAAGTAGCAATAGGTTTATTTTTATAACAAAACTCCAAAAGATGAGCAGGATAGAAGATTGCATGTCTTGTTTTCATTTTATTTGGTAGCCCATTCCCTTCCAAGGCAGTAAATGGCTTATCTTTGTTGTGAGCTAGGACTGTTTATCATGCCTAGAAAACTTGATATGATATTTTGAGAATACATGTAAAAATATACTTGGAATAAAAAAAACCTTCTGCTAAACAATTGCACTTGATTACAAATGCAGTCAAATTTAGTCTTCATACTTTTTCCTATATTCACTTAGTGGGTTTTGTTGGAAGGAGGGGAGTTAGATTAGGGCTGGTCACGATTTTCCTCTATAATGTCACACCGTTATTTTTTACTCTTTTAATACTTGCAGTTCCTATTTTCAAGACTACTTTGACAGTATTGATAGACTCTGGGATGTTTTCACTTCCCATAGTAATTCTGGGAATAGCAGCTTTTTCTCTTCTCTCTTCAGCCCTTTTCTTTAGCTATAAAATGCTAAATCTGTTCCTGGTTTTGTAAAAACAAAACCAAACTTAACTTTAAACATTGATTTTTACATTGGTTCAGTTAAAAAGTGTTTGGGTTTGTTTTTGTTTTTTTTTTTAATTTGGATGGTGAAACTTGCCTGAATCACAGACTTTAAGCAATACTGGCATCTGATTTTTTTTTTTTTTTTTTTGCTATACCTACTTACAATCCCAGATACTGCTTTATCTATAAAACATATATTGAAGCACCTTTGCATTGGTAAAGCATGAGTGTGAAATGATTCCCAATAAGTACTAGATAGAAGTTTGCTGTTGTATTGAGACTATTTCTTGTAAGAGTTTTTCTCCTCCTCTGAATCTTTTTTTTTTCTTCCTTTTTGTGTATTTACTAAAGTTTACAGCATCTGAAGAGCAGATCAAGCAGATACTTAGTGCTTTGTACGTGTCCTTTAGAAAGGCATTTAATTGTATTTGTGCAAAGGGAATATGTTCAATGCAGGTATTAATGCTGGCCATTTGTGGAGGTTTTCAGTGGTACCTATAATTATTTAAATTGTAAGTACAGTGTTGTAGGTATGTAATTCTTTGGCCATTAGTACCTCAGCTAGTCCCTAGTTAGCTCAAGCAGATGAGTAAGTTTGCTAAATCTGTCAGACGTTATTTTCTTTTGTTGAACAGGTTGATTTGGGGTCTGGTGAAGCAGATCAGTATTGCAGTACAATTTATGTGGTGCCAGATAAAGTGTTAATATAGAATGAGAGTTAACCATCTGTCAGTGTTAACCTGTGGAGGAAGAATGGGGAAGAGACTTTTATCCACAGTTACCTGCCTTTTCACCTCCAAAGGCTCTGGAGTTGGGTTCTGGGGATTTGCAGTTCTGAAACAAAAAAGCATTAAACTTTTGAAAATTACAATTTTCATGAATATTTCTTGAATTCTGTACCAGTCTCATAAATATTTGTTCTTCTTTTAATAAAGTTTGAGAAATCTTCTGATAAGGAATCAACAAGATGGGGCAGAGCAATTATGTCATATTATCTTTTTTTTTGTTGTTTTTTTTCGAAACAGTAACGTAATGTTTTATTTTTACAGATGACTATGGATGAGAAATATGTGAACAGCATTTGGGATCTTCTGAAAAATGCAATCCAAGAGATTCAGCGTAAGAACAATAGTGGTCTCAGCTTTGAGGAGCTGTATAGAAATGCTTATACAATGGTGTTGCATAAACATGGTGAAAAACTCTACACTGGACTAAGAGAAGTTGTCACTGAGCATCTAATAAACAAGGTTTGTCCATTTGTGAATTAAAATAGACATGTCTCATATGGAAGAATTCTGAACAGTTATTTAAATGACAGAAAACCTAACTTTATGATGTCACCCTGTGTTGCAGTTGTATAGCTTCTCTCAAAAATGGTAGCACAGAGCTAACATGAAGCTCAAATGCTTTCATGTTCCAGGTACTGTTTATTGTAAGTTACTGATGGAAGGCAGAACATAGGAAGCAGTTGAAAGTGTTTAACAGGAAACAACTTTTTTTTGAAGAATAACTGTTAAGAGCTGATAATTTTTTTTCAAGGTTTGTGTCATTTTTGGTGGCATTTTGTGTCTTTTTTAGGCCAAATTTTGTGTTGTTTGCCAGTCAGTTTTTTCATCGATGGAATAAATAAATACCAATGTTAGAATTTGTTTTCTATAGGCTAATGAACTAATTCACAAGTTAATGAGACAATTATGCTGGGATTATGCTCTTTAAAGAGGTGCTAGGCACTGTTCGAAAACAGCAGCTCAGCAATAGCAAAAGTCCTGAGTAGGTCACACTCTGCCATGTCAGCCTTTGCAAAACCAGTCAAAATGACATGCAGAAACTTTCTGAAGATGTATCAGCTGAGAAAAGGCATCTTCAGATCTCATGTTAAACCGTGGTACCACTTCTTTAGTGTTTGACAGAAGTTTAGAATTGATCAATAAATATGTAAGTGGAAAAAGTTAAAACTCACTTTTTAGGACTTCAGGTAATATTTCATGACAATAGGATTCTAAGCCTGTGGGAGATGCCTGCCTTACCCCTCACGGTAACATCCATAGCAGAGAGGTACATGTGCACTTTCATCCCATATCTGATCCCATATTCTGGCTGTGGGTTCAGATGGAGTATCAGATTTTTGTCCTGTTTTTACAAGATCTGAAAAAGAAAGTCAAAGACTATCGTATGTCTTGGATGATTACTTCTGGCTGAATTACAGGGAATGGATGGGAGATTTATGGCTAAATAATGCAGGATGCTTGGGGACATTTTTTGTGCATTCCAACCGGAGTTACTGCTATGACAGAGAAATGTGTTATTTCTTTTCTAAGGTCCTAGTTTTCAAAGGTGTCATTCAGATAAGTATAGTCTAAAACTGCTTTGAATGTGGGGCTTTTTTACTGTTTGCACCAGAGGAGATGTCCTCTGTGAAGTGGCTAAATAATTTGCAGTTCTTTTCTATAATTGTAGCACATCTGTGACTCTCAAAAACTTCTGGTTTCATTATCTGTGCATTCATAATCTGTACTATTCATATAAAATGTGGCAAATGGCTGAGGCTTTTTTTGCCTTGTTCCTGTATTATGCCTATGCACTTAATAATCATTACACTGGACTTTCATTATTCCTAGGCTTTAGTTTATCCTGATTTAATTTGATGGGTGTGTTTTATCTTTGTTCCTAGGTATTCTGCCACTTATCTTAGTTCCTAGCTATTTTGCATATTAAAAATTATGCATTTGCAGAATTAATTATTCTGAAGTGCTGATTGTAGCAGGCTGACAAAAGAGCAGAAGATTGAGTTTGTACTTTCAGTGCAGAGGCTGAAACGACTGCACAGATAGCAGTGCAGAGAAGTGCCTTTCTGACACTTAATATTCCTGTATCTGGTGCTTTAAACAATCTTTTCTGATGACCAAATATTCTGGTCTTTAATGTGATTAATCAAATCATATCCATGTGTGTCAGTGACATAAAAATAGGTGACCAAAGCTTTTTCAAATAAAAAAGTTAACAGAGTTTTAGTAGTTAACTGCTGTAGAGTTAGAAAGACTAAATTATTCTGATGATGCCAGTCTGTAAATTAAGTAATCCAAGGAAAAGACTAAAACAATGTGACTTATGCCAAAAATTTCTGAACAGTGACAAAAACTTACAGAGGCTAAAAGCTACTGCTTGTCCCTTTGGAATGTTTGCTGAGACACATTATGTTGAGGCAATATAGATGGAAGTATGGAAAAAATTAGTGCATTGAAGAACTGGATCAGTTCTTAATGACATCTAATATTTGTGCCATTAGTATTTGTTGTAAAATAGATAAAAAGAAGTTTTATTTAACCTCACATTTTGTCATAGAAATTTTAGCAAAATCTTTTATGCTTGCTGTGTCTTTCCAAGAGCAATTCTCTGGAAGATTTTAAGCAGCTAATGAACGATAAATGCTCTCATCACAAGTCTTTGTAAAACTGATCATCAGGTCCAACCCACCCCAACACCTCAACTAAATGATGGCACTGAGTGCCACATCCAGTCTTCTTTTAAACACATCCAGGGATGGTGGCTTCAGAACCTCCCCAGGCAGACCATTCCAGTACTTCATCAATCTTTCAGTAAAAAACTTTTTTCTAATATCCAACCTGTATTTCCCTTGGCACAGCTTAAGACTGTTCTCTCATTCTATATGTTGCTGCCTGGAGGAAGACACCCACCCCCACCTGACCACAACCACCTTCAGGAGATTGTAGAGAGTGATAAGGTCACCTCTGAGTCTCCTTTTCTCCAGGCTAAACAACCCCAGCTCCCTCAGTCTTTCTTTGTATGGCTTGTCTTCCAAGCCCCTCACCAGCCTCGTTGCCTCCTCTGGTCACACTCAAGCATTTCAATGTCCTTCCTAAACTGAGAGGACAGAGCTGTACACAGCACTCAATGTCCATCCTAAACTGAGAGGACAGAGCTGTACACAGCACTCAATGTCCATCCTAAACTGAGGGGACAGAGCTGTACACAGCACTCAATGTCCATCCTAAACTGAGAGGACAGAGCTGTACACAGCACTCAATGTCCATCCTAAACTGAGGGGACAGAGCTGTACACAGCACTCAATGTCCATCCTAAACTGAGGGGACAGAGCTGGACACAAGCACTCAAGGTGTGTCCTCACCAGTGCCGAGTACAGGGGAAGAACGACCTCCCTGCTCCTGCTGGCCACACTATTCCTGATACAGGCCAGGATGCCGTTGGCCTTCTTGGACACCAGCGCACATTGCTGGCTCGTGTTCAGCCGGCTGTCAACCAGAACCCCCAGGTCCCTTTCTGCCTGAACACTGTCCAGCCACACTGTCCCCAGCCTGTAATATTTCAGGGGGCTATTGTGGCCAAAATGCAGGACTTGGCACTTGGACTTACTAAACTTCATCTTACTGGATTCTACCCATCCATCCAACCATTCCAGGTCTCTGCAGAGCCTTCCTCCCTTCCAACAGATCAACATACGCTCCCACCATAATGTCATCTGCAAATTCACTAATGAAAGACTGAATACCTTCATCCATGTCCTCAGTAAAAATACTGGCCCCAGCACAGACCTCTGAGGGACACCACTGGTGACTGGCCACCAGCTGGATGCAGCACTGTTGACCACCGATTTCTCCCTTTCTTGCCCATTGACCATCTCGTAGCTTGATGGGTACAGTCTTCCTTCACACTTCTCAAACCTAGTCTCTTATTACTTCACACAAATGTTGGTAAGTGTTTTTAAAACACACAGAGCTTAGTTTATAGCTCTGTAAGCTATTTGATGATAAGCAACGTACTTTGTGTTACAGTAAAAAAAAATGTTGAAGTTAAAAAGTTTGCAGGATAATATTTTTAATGTTCCTTTTATGCATAAGTCAGTGGGGCCCAATGAGGTGTATCCCAGATCCTGAGGGGAACTGGCTGAAGTAGTTGACAAGCCACTCTCCATGATATTTGAGAAGTCATGGCAATCAGGTGAAGTTCCAGATGACTGCAAAAGGGAAAACATTGTACCCATCTTTCAGAAGTGTAGAAAGGAGGACCCTGGAACTACAAGCTGTCAGCCGCAACTCTGTGTCTGGGAGGATCATGGAACAGATCCTCCTAGGAGCTATGCTAAGGTACGGGGAGGTGACTTGGGACAGCCAGCACTTTCACCAAGGGCAAGGCTTGAAGGAGTGACCACAGCAGTGAACAAGGGAAGAGCTACAGATGTCACTTCTGTGGATGTCGGTAAAGGTTTCAGCCTGGTCCCTTACAAACTTCTTCTCTCTAAATTGGAAAGAGATGGATTCAATGAGTGGAGATGGATAAGAAATTGGTTGTGTGGTCACACCTGTTGCTTGTGGTCAGTGGCTCAGAGTCGCAATGGCCATCAGTGACAAGTGGTGTCTCTCGGGTCCAGCACCTGCTATTTCAGAATAACAGTACAGTCTATGTGAGAACACCTTTGGTCAGGAGGGCACAGAGCTGTTCATGGTGGCAGTGTTCAGTGCAGAAGGAATGCTGTGGGTTGCTGGTGCAGGTATAGGCTGCAAGAAGCCTGTCTACTCTGGGACTTAGAAAGATATGTCTGGGATCGTTTGCAATCTTTAAAATTTGCTCTTACTGTTGCAGAGAAATGGGAGAGATGAGTAATCTCCGTCAGGGAGTTTGAAATTATTTCCATAACATCAATGAAATAGGAGGAATGACATGAGAAGCTGTGTAGGAGGCAAATTACCTACTGAGCATTAGAGTGTACTGTAAGCCTGACTGACAATGTATGAAGTGTTATCTGCCTTTATATTTTCTTAATGATGTTTTCAGATGATCTCGAGCAAATCCTCTATTATATGGAGGGCAAAAGGATGTGAGGGAATTGCTCGAAAGCACATAACAGTTCAGAATCCCCAGCATTCTTCAGTGTTTGTTTTTTCCTTTTAGCAGTAGGATAGCAGCTGCAGGGATGAACAGACATTTCTGGTAGTCAATCCATTAACCTACTTGGGAATACTAAGATTTTAGAATACTATCTTTTAGACTACTTGGATTTTACTAAAGGAAACTCTGTAATAAAAGTTCTAAAAGCTTGAGGCCTTGGTTCAGAAAGTGCTGTTCTGTACTGCTGTTCTCCTCAGGATATTCTGGCTGTCCTTACAGTAGTGGAAATTACATAATTGAACTATTTGTGCTGCTGCATCAGGCCAGGCACTGTAAGATAGAAATAGTAGGCCATAAGTCTTCTTTGTGTACACTTAATCAAGAGATATTTAAAGGTATTGAAAGCTTATGCCAACAAACTACTCTTATTGGGGGAGGGTTCTGTATTTCCTGAAGATCTGTATCCAGTAGAAAACACAGTTGGGCCTGAAGTTATACATAAAATTTCATCCTTGTAACTATAAGAAGACCTTGTATGTATTCAGAAGTTGCTGATTTCTTTTCAAGTATGTCTGTATGTAGACAGTCCTATTTAAGCTGGCTTTCCTTGCAATTTACTTCGTAACTGCAAATATTGTCACAGAAATTGTCACAAAGCTCAGCTAATTGAAAGTAACATTCTGCTGATAAGAATCTTTGAGTTTTGAAATTTTCTAAGGCTTTGGCAGGGTAGCAGCTGTGTCTCTTCTTTGTTTGAAGAGTGTGAGTGTGCACATTTTTTTCCATCAGATTATTTATTCTACCAAAGTGGTGTGACTCTGCACCTTTGCATGGCTAAGATGTTTTGTGCATTATTTGCTGTAGTATTGCTGAATTAATGGCCCACACAAGGAATACGTTGAACCCTTGTTAACTATAAAGTTGCTGTAAGTGATAATTTGCTTGGCAGTAGTTTGGTTGGCTTTTGTAGCAGCTGAAAGGATGGCTTTCCAAACCTCTCTGTAGTTTCAAATAAACCTAGAAGAATGTTGTTGGGAAGTTTCACAGGGAAACTGTAAAGATAGTTCCACTGTACAGCACCCATTCCTGAATTTTAAGCCCATTTCCAGAAATCCACGTGGCACACTATATGGAGCAGAGGTGGCACTATTGCAGAGGGTGCCAGTGTCTGCTTGGGAGCAAGCTGTCACTGCTACCTGGTGGCAAGTACCCACCCCCTTTTGTGTGACCTGGCACTGGCTGGCCTGGCACAATTAGTGTGATGGATATGGAATGTGTGCAATTAAAAGGGCACACTGCCTCTGTGTTGTTAAAGTAAGGGGTGTCATAAAACTGATCAATAACTACCCTTGGTTATCTGTGCTTGTAATGTAATCATGCTTTGGTAAATTTTATCAGTGTGGATGAGCTACCAAATAATGTCTATAATGTTTTTCCATACTGAGCAAAGAAGTGAAAGCAACCATCTCAGGTTTGTTTCTCTTGTTCTGGGAGATTCTGCATATTCTTCACAAGTATGCCTGCTGAAGTTTTTAATGCATATTTATGTTTTGGCTAAAAACTACCTGGACTGGGTGACAACAGAGCACACATTTGGGAGGCCAAGGTATAAATGATGATCATGATCAGAAAGAGTGATGCAACCAAGCAGTGGTTATAACTGCATGTTTTCCTAAAGCAAGGAGAGGTCTTGCTCAGGAGTGCAGAATTGATGTTTGAGGATGTAAGAAAGCTTTGAACAGCCTATGCAAACCTATATTGCCTAGAGGCAGTAACAAGGTGAATGTTACTGGGGTAAATTTCCCCTCCTTCATCTTTCCCCACTTGGACTTCCTTCCTCCCTCTCCTCTTCCTCCTCCTGCTCCTTCATTCCTCTCCTTTTCTCCTTCTTTGAGACCATTGTGTTGGATGATGTGCCACACTTGTCTCTGGTTGGCTCACCTGAGTTTGTGAGTGTGTATAGTAGTGTGGCAGACAGAATTCTGTTACCCTGGCTTGGTCTAATAAGTTCATAGAACTGGAGTGACAGAACGAAGCCTGTCAGGTGGTTGCATGAGATGTTGGTACAGCTTGTGGCTGCCTGACATGCATGTTTTGTTTCCCTGTTTGAATCTCTATACTGAATTTACACTATCAGCCAGATATCAGTGCAAATCAACAAATGTGAACATTGTTTGGTTACAACAGAGGGCAGAATATATTTTGCACGTTATGTCAAAAATAAATTCACACATTTTATTAACTCTGGAACAATTTTTTTACATTCTCATAGGTTTCTCTTTGACATTAGTTTCAAGTTTGAGCACTGCAGTATATGCCTACTGGAAAAAGTCAAAATATGAAACTGGATAAGGTTTTTTATTAGTAGGGAGAGTAGTGGCAAAGAGGCATAAAATCTGAAGTTGATGAGACAGATTAACTTGCAAATTGCACATACATTCATAAAAAACAAAGATGACTTTCTTTTTTCTATGAAGTCTTGTTGGTATTAATTTAAGAGTCTGATCTTTACCAGACAATTGGTTGCTTTCAGAGCTGTTGTTTGCTGTATCTTTATGCTATCTCGACTTGTCTCTCTAAATGTCATCATGGCCAATTTTCCACCTGTACTTCTTCCTGTTTGTAGCATTTACCACTAGTACCCAATGTTCTGAAATTACTTGTGATAGTAAAATTACCAGCAACTGAAACACTATAACACAGGAAATGAAAGCTTTGAGGAGTTGTCAAAGACTATTTTTAACATTTGAGATTTCAGGAATTCCTTTGAAATTTAAAACCTGTGTTTATTTTGTTTCCCTTGTTTCTAGCATAATTTTTCTTACTTATTTTTCCACAGGAGGGAAATATGAGGTAGGGATGGTCAGCACCCAGGAAAAGCAAGAACCCATTTGCAAAATCGAGGTGCATAGAGGAGCAAGAATTCTTGTGCTGAAGCTAAGTTTAGGATCTAAATGATGCGGGAGAAACTGACTTGAGTTTACATAAATATATGATTTTTTTTTTTTCACTTCAGGTGCGAGATGATGTGTTAAACTCCTTGAATAACAACTTTCTACAAACACTAAACCAAGCATGGAATGATCATCAAACAGCAATGGTGATGATTAGGGACATTCTGATGTATATGGTGGGTATTCTGCTATTTCACACGTTTAACAGTGTAGTAAATTGTCCTCTTACCATGCTTACCAGTCTTTTTCCAAAGACTGCTCTCTGTCCCTTGCTTTGAATTTTTTGTGTGCATGCAAGACTGCTACAGGTGTTTGACAAATTGTAATTGGATTCATGTTTTAGGTTATCTCATTATCACTTGAAAATTTGATGTAAAAAATAGTTGAACTTTGCAGTTCTTAAAAAATGAGCTAGTCAGACCCATTCTGGCAGATTTTAGATGTTAGTTCAGCTAGTGGTGTTTTTGTACTGTGGAAAGCACTATGGGTAGAGCCTCCTGAAACTTGCAGTGTAGTTATTCTTGTAGCTTTAGGATTTCAAGAGGATAACTTTGCTTAGGTACAGTGTGTGTCCTTGAATGTTAAATTCTAGTTGGATCCTTGGCTGTTAATGAAGAATTTGTGTAGAAGATTAAGCAGTGTACACGGAATGTGATTTTTGGTTGCATGCTTGCTGTTTCTTAGCAATAGCCAACAAAAAAGACATTTTAAGAGAGAGGGCCTGCCATTTTTGCGTCTGGATTGTGTTATGCTTTAGGTAATTGGTAAGTATTAAAATTCCCATAATATTGGGGATGTTTTAGGATGCAGGAGAGTATTTTTGCTTAGCTTCTAGACAAAGGTTTTGACTTCAAAAGGAAGTCTTGAGATGCTGTGCTTTCTGTGTAAATTTTTTTCCCCTCTGAAGTATCCTAAATATAATTATTGATGCAGTACTTGACAGTGAAGGAAAGACAGTAAAGGACTTTTTTGGTCCAAAAAGCAGATTACCTGGAATTGTATTCTATTTGCCAAACAACAGCAGTTAAGATCTTGTCCTGTAGCTGTTAAAGATCTCATGCTGTGACATTGACTGCGTTTGTATTAGCTCTGAAGTCCTCTTTGGTCAATAGGCTCCTACAAGTAAAAGAATTTGGAGTAATTACAGAATCACAAACAATTCTTTTTAATGGATTTACTGGCCTTTATGTTGGTGAAGTTGGTTTATTTCAGTAGGGAGAATACCACATATCAAAAAATAGAGTGCTGGATAAAATGCCAGCAGTGACACTGAATGATTTGTATCTTATTGTGCCAAAAGGAAGATGGACAGATTGTTTTGAAGATGTGCTGTCTTTGCTGTGAGAGATCCCGGACTCCCTAATCTGTTCGTGAAGGACAAATACAAATCAATTGCTGCTAGCTGCATCTAGGCATATTCAAGAATAGTTAATGATTAGATTAATTGACCAAAGGTAGTGGTGAATTTTCAGAAAGGTTAGAAGATGGAATCCAGAGCTTTCTAGGGGAGCAGCTGTTGTGTTTTAGCCAGATATTATATATTGTTTCAGCACAGGAGATGCTGGATGGTCCAAAGTAATGGATAATGCAGTCTGCTGCTCTTAAAATCAATAAATTTCTGATCTTTCAAACAGTGGCAGAGAAAACTGGCTTATAAGCTTTCCTTGTTTTAGTGTCTTGACCAGTATATTAAAGGCCAAAACCTTTTCTCTTTGAGGAAGAGTTGCCTGCTTCAGTTACCACTCCTGGGGGAATAGGAGAGCTGTTTCCTGAGTATTTTTTGCACTCAGAAGAGCAGTACCTTGACTTTGCTTTGATGCTTGAGAATGCTGTTCAAACATCCAGCCAGCCTTCTCTTTTCCACGAAGATTCCAGGAGAAGGCAATCGGCAGCATTCCTTCAAGTGTAAATTGAACTTCATTGGCTGTCTTTTAGATTCAGAACAGAATAATAAATAAACTTGAATATCTTTGGGCTACATAGCCTTCTGTGTACTGCTTGACAGTTCCTAATCATTTCAAGTGGGTGTTCATTTGAGCCCTGTGCTTGACCAATTATTTGACTCCCATTGGTTTTTTTCCCCTTATGCCACAGAAACACAAAAATCCACAATAAAATGTATTCATAGTATAATAGTAAAAATAGAACAAAATTTTCTTTCTAAATGCTTCTGTAAACCTAGGGGCACTGATGTTTGTTTGTTAAACCTCTGTAATGTAATACGGGGTTTATAGTTACAATTTTAATTTTTATTAGGTAGAACTATCTAGGGTGAAGATCTAATACAATGGGCAGGCTTCCTCCTTTGACTTGGAGGGACGTGACAAATTGTCGATAATGCGTGTTTTGATTACAAAATAGAGAATAAGCAATGATTTAAAACAAGACTACTTTGAGAGATTTGCAGTTTCACCTTTGTCACTGGGGTGTCCTCTTGAGTCAGACCTAATTTTCTTCATTCACAGAAGACTAAGAGTAAAAAACTTCCAGTCTTGAATATGTGTTCATTCAAAGAAACCATTTTCAAGAATTTTTTAAAATAAGGAATGATTTGTTCTTACTTTCTGATGTTGAGTCTTAATGACATGTATGTTTATAATGATATACTTATGTCAGAAATAATGTATACATTTTTATTCAAAAAAAACCCTAATATAACTGACATTGAAAATATTTTATCTAAACAAAGCACCAAACACTGTATAACCTGAGTCATGAGGCATTGTAAATTAATATGCATGTGTTCTTCCGGGAGAAGTATCTGCAATTACCATGTTTGTAAGTAAAGTGTGACCCAATCCTTCTCTTGTTTTGTAGGCCATCTCAATTACACATCAGTTTCAGGAAATGTACCTGTTGCCCAACAGGCCACACTGTGACATCAGTGAAAGTAAAACATTTACTATCCTCTTGAGTTCTGGTCTTACTCTCTTGAATTGCAGCTTCAGCCTAGTGATTTTACATCTTAAACACTTTAAACTAAATTGTATCTGTTTTAACACAAGATTTGTTTTCCAGCTTCGTTTCACCCATTGGCTGCTGTATGATGTAACTCAAACACTTTTTCGAACCACACTAATTTCTTTTCTCTGTTTAATTTTGCCATTTTTAAAATAAAAATCATTACAAATAAATCTTTTTTCGAAAGATATGTGTTTTGTGCAGTGGGGCTTGTGCATTAAGTTGCTTGATGACTAGACCACTTGCTGTTTGAGGTTATGGCAGGACTTCATTGTTCATGCAGAACATCCTCCACAAGAAACTCTCAAGTTTGCCTTATAGTTATGTTTTTAAAAATATGTATTACCTTGTCTCTTGTGATTACTCTCTGGTAAAAATCAGTTGCTTTTATTTCAGTTGCAGGTGTAGTATGAGTTTTTGCAACCTTTTGCACTTACTGTGCAAGATTTGTCTTGATTATTTTGAGACATTCCAGGTTGCCTGACTGAATTTCAAGTTTACATAGTTCTGCTGGATTTTGTAGGATATAGCACAAGCTCTCTTCCTTTTTACATATTTAGGCTGCAGTAATTGGTGTCAGAATACACTGTAAATTTTGGCACTGTCTGTGACAAGCAGCGAGGCACTGAAGCAGTAAAGTCATGTGCTAAGCAGCATCTTTGCAGAGTCAAGTCGGGTACCAAGACAGGTTGAAGTAGTGAAGTACATTTGGGCATATCTGAAATTCAGCCTCACAGTGGCAGTGCAGGTAAACATACCTGCAGTGAGCTTTATTTATCTGCTGTATGGAATGGGAGCAATGGAGGTGGAGTTGTTTGGGCTTTTCTCCAAGCAATGTGAGTGTGTGTATTCTTAGAACATCAAATGGAAACTGGGTTAAACTGGATTCTGTGGTGTCTTTTCTTTACTGCTTGTGCTTGCTAATTTAAAGCAATTCAGGTATGCAAGTGCAGCAGTCACACCCCTGGCTGCATTACAGGCCTATGGGTAGTGAGAGTTACACACTGTCAGAAATGAACAGTTGGTCCTGCAAATACAGCTGTGGATTCAGAGGGCAGAGCATTCCCTTCTCATCTGTGCTGTGCACAAAGCTGGTGTCTTTTTTTAGGCCAGCACTGACAGGTTGGATATGAGAGTTTTGATGAATGACTCTCATTGTCCATGGCTTACACACAAGGTAATAGGGAGAAGTGGAGTTTTCATTTCCAGAACTATGATCAAAGACACTTACTGTATACCCAAGGGTGTCTGGAGGCTGCTGCATCATCCAGGTGGTGCATCCATGCAGAGAGGGGTAAAATGTGGCTACTGGTAACTTACAGTAGGTGACTTCAGTTCAGAATTATTCTGCAGTGTAAACAGGATTGTAATTCATTAATAATTGCTGTCTGAAACTCCATCTCTGTCTCCTGAAAGTTACTCTTACTTTAAGCAGACACTGCTTCTCCCCGTGGGAAGTGATTACCGCTCAGTACTGTTGTAGCCTTGTCAGTCAAACCTGTTCCCAAATGGGGCTCTCTATGTTGGGGAGAGCTTCCAGCAAATGTGATCTGTTACCAAGGGTGAGCAAATCAGCAGGATCAGAAATGTTAATGTTGCTGCTCTGATTGGGGTATTGTAGAGAGGTCTGGATTACTGCAGAGGCTGCTGATAAACTGAGAGGAGTTAGTCTTTCACAATGGCAGTGTTCAACACTGCCACAAGAGAAGCTATGCAGATGAGTCATGGCCATGGTTTTAATCCCTGTAGATGCCCTGTTGCCTGTGCTTCAGAGGCCTGAATATTTTTTAAAAATAATAATTATATTATTTTCTCTTCAAGTTATATAGTATTAGACACTACATTTTAATTTGCTTGTTCATCTCCTTGAAAATGTATTTTAAGCTTGTCTTACTTGAGAATCACATTTACTTCTGTTCTTGATGCAAGTATGTAAATAAGGAAGTGAAATAAACATCTCTGTTTCTAAAAAACCAGAAAAACAAAAGCGAACTATTCCAAAGACCTAGCCCACCACACTTCACTGAACTGACTTTATGAGAGCAATTAGCAAATGTTGTGCTTTGAGACAGCTGAGCTTGCTTCAGGAGCCACAGAGTAGGCATATCTGACATGTTCCCATCTTGTTTTTTTCATTTAAATTAAGGGCTGCCTGTCTGAAGGCAGAGAGTGGGAAATCACACGTTAATTGCAGAACCCAGTGTTTTGCTTTCCTCTGGTCAGCAAGTGGCAATCTGGCATATAATTAGTATAGGAATAATTTTGCTATGTGAATACTGGTGCTAAATGGTGGGCTGTCTTCCTTCTTGTTTTTTGAAATTGCAGAATTTATGGAAACTTGTAATTTTGGAATATTTTTTCCATAGTCTGAAGCATAACATTTGTTCTTTTAATAGTTTCATTTTCCAAGTGTTTGAGTAGCTTTACTCTTTATTCTGCATGTGATAAAGCACTTAAGATAGTGATGGAACCAGTAGAGAAGCTAGTCTTTAAACTCAATTTCATAAATTGACCATCATCCTTCATAGACTTCGATTATTTTTTAGTATAATTGTTTTGTTATAGCTATATACGTTCTTAGAAAAGCTCATCCCAGACAGATTTGTGAGTGGGTACAAAACTCATAGCTTTTTCTAATGTCATAGTCCTGATGCTTAAATAGTAGCAAAGCCGTATTTGTAGTAATTGTCCAAACTATGATATTAGAAGAATGGATTATGCCCTGACAGCAATTACCAAAAATAATGATTGCTCATCTCAGAAAGGGTTTGTAGAAACCTAGTTTTTCTATTCTTAGTACTGTTTTAAATGCTCTGACCCAGTAGTGACTATTAATCAAATACTTGTATTTTCTGTTTGCTAGTGACTTTATTAACAGGCTTCCTTTTTTTCAGAGTTAAGTTGGGAGAGAGGAATAGGAAAGGAGTGACAAATTTTTGGAACATTTCTTCTTACTGCAAGCAGTAAGAGTCTTGGGGTTTGCTTAGCACACTCAGTCAATTCTGAGTGGTGGATTTTGGGCTATGCAGTCTTTAAATGCTGATCTGAGATCAGTGCTGGTTTTTAAAGGTAGGTGGATAAAAAATGGGTAGTTAAGGAGCTTGAACCTTCCCATAGACAGAAATTATATAGGGAGATAGAATTTAAATATACATGGAAATGTAAAAAATATTTTCTTCTCTCCCTCTTCTTTTTTGGGGGAGGAGGTGGTGTATGGGTGAGATTA
>VZSR01000247.1:16107007-16159556 GCA_013398615.1 Brachypodius melanocephalos
TAATTTCTTTCTATTAAGAGAAAAGATACATTTGGACATATTTCCACTGTACAGATGTAATTGATCTCTTATATTTCTGAATGGCATCGATGCAGTGAATTCACAATTTTCTTGCTGTTTATGTCCTTGTCGTAGGACCGAGTGTATGTGCAACAAAACAACGTGGAGAATGTCTACAACTTGGGCCTGATCATTTTTCGAGATCAAGTTGTACGTTACGGCTGCATCAGGGATCACCTGAGGCAAACTCTGCTGGATATGATTGCAAGAGAGAGGAAAGGAGAAGTTGTAGACAGGTAAGATGTTTGTAAGTGAAGTCTTTTGTTGTAAATAATAGCTGTCAGTTTTTAAAGAGTCAGTCAAGAACATACACAAATAATTCATTATTTAAGACCATGTTTGTGATCACAACTAAAATTTCTTCGTATTCTGGAGTAATGCATTTCTTTGTGTATTATATTTTAGCATAATGGTAAACAGGGAAGTTTGTTAGTATATTTTTTAATATTTATCTTGTGGTTTTTTATTAAAACTTTCGTCAAATGTCTCAATTATCATGCTGTACCAGAGCGTTTGTAAAGCAGAGTTTTGGCAATTTTCTGCCTCTCCCTAACTTGTATTTCCTCTGTACTCAGAGGTTGTTTAATTTTCTTGTGCCTTTTCATTGATTTATTTATGGTGTTACCTCTTTTAATTCCAATTCCTTTTCCTCATGTTTTGATCAATTTGTTTCTCAACAGTTCAGTTGTATCTCTGAGTTTTAAATCTGTTTCTCAACTTCTTTTGTCAGTTTAATAGAACCACCCACTCTAGATAGTGCAGCTGAAGGAACTGCAGATTTGCAAGTTCTCTTGAGCTTCTCCAGTTTCAGAACAGCTGTTGCATGTAGGGATACGTAAACTCATTGCTACTCTGCCTGCGTTTCTGTGACTAAGATTGCCCAACATGCAATTCAGGAAATGAAAAAGACTCCCCAGCTACAGCTATGCATTGTCCCCTACTGCCAGAAAGTGGAATCTTTTTCTAGATGCAGTTCTTTTGTTTTTATTAACTCACTGATGTATTTGAATTTTGGTGGCATTTATTTTGTGCTCAATTTGGGGTTTCTCATTTACTTAGATTTTTATGTGGTGGTTTTTTTTAAACAGCCAGCCATCCAAAAACCTCAGACTTTTAGCAACTTCCACATGTGCAGTTGTTTTGAAGTTGCAGTTGCTCAGTTCTGACCTATGTGTGCAGTTCTCTTTGAAACAGTATTTTGGGTTAATTTCTGATATATTAATATATGTTCTTCATAATTTTATGACTTAGTAGAACTTGAGATGTGTGTCCCTGTCATTGCATTTAAGTAAACATTGCCAGCTCTTTAGTTTGGAACAAAATCCAACATCCTTGCTCATGTAGTATTTGTGAAAATGTCATGTACCAAACAGATCAGAATTGACTTTCTATTACTACATTGTTATAAAGTTAATATTGTGTTATGAGTTGTTATTCTGCTGTGTACTCTGTCTTACAAGCACGTAGATTTCTCAAGTTGTTAACAACTTACTTTTTGGCAGAGGCGCAATAAGAAATGCTTGCCAGATGTTAATGATTCTAGGTCTTGAAGGAAGGTCAGTCTATGAAGAAGACTTCGAGGCTCCATTTTTGGAGATGTCTGCAGAATTTTTTCAGGTACAGGAATATTCTAGTATCATATTTGGAATGTTGTTACAACTCTGGAACTGTCAGATTTGGTGGTACTTTACATTCTTGCTGCTTTTTTATGAGTATGTCCATCTCCATTAAATGAAATAAAAAAAACAGTCACTAACTTTGCAGGAAAAAGTAACACAGATTTTACAGAATTAGCATAACTTGAATGTAGTTTTGAGCTATGGGATCCAATGACATGTACAGTAATCATCATGCTAATCTTGTGCCTACTTTAGGTTATTTCATGTTACTTAGTCTACATCTGCTTTTCTTATTCAGTCTTTTTGAAATGCCAGTATCATGAAAGGTTCAAACTGTTTCAGACTTGGAAACTTGTCAGACTGTCTTTGAGGAAACTGTGTTTCATTCATAGTTTCCACATTTGTGAGTTATTTTTTGTAATAAAATAAACCAAGTCAAGTAACTAAGCATATCAAAGTGGCTGTGTCCAGTTGTTGATCAGCCATCAAACATTCTAAGTATTTTCTGAGGGGTTTTTTGTGAGCTACTTGGAGGAGGAAGGCCATTTAAATGCTTGTTGAGTGTAGCCATGATCATCTATTGCTGGAAATTGATAGAAAATCTTAAATCGTGTTAAAAAATATCTAGATAAGGTAATTTATGAGTCTCCCATTCTTTATTCAGGATCAACTGTCTCATGCTCTGATCTCCAAACTTCCTTGAAAAGCAGAAACATATGTGGCACAGCCATTTGAATGTCACTGTGTTCTGTTTTTCATCGATGCTTATAAAAAAATTAAGAAAAATAACTACTTTCATTTAAGTTCTATTATTTAGCTCTGCCTGAAAAATAAAGACTCTGCTGACCAGTATAAATAAAAACAGTTGGCCATTAAATAATGTGCTCAGCATTGCCACTAATGAGAATAAGAACTATCATAAACTGGTATTTGGAAGGAATTTTTGATCCTTCCCTTTCTCCATATTTGTTTTCTTTAAACCTGTGGCTAAAACTCCAGTTGGTAGCTGGAAACTAAGTTGGCTTGGGTTGTTTTAGTATGAAAAATACCTTGTTTATATTGCATGTACCCCCTTATGTAAAACTTTTAGTATAATAGAACTTTTTTTTTGTGTTAAGTGTGTATGTGAATCCTGGATGTGTTGAACATGCTATGTTTGATTTGAACTTGCTTGTGTGTGCTGATCTGACATGTTTTCTTTTTACCCTTTACAAAAAAGTCTAAAGTAATAATTTGTGTTAATCACAGATGGAAAGTCAGAAATTTTTAGCTGAAAACAGTGCTTCTGTATATATAAAGAAAGTAGAAGCTAGAATTAATGAAGAAATAGAGCGGGTGATGCATTGTCTGGATAAATCAACAGAAGAACCAATTGTGAAAGTTGTTGAGAGGGAGCTTATTTCCAAGCACATGAAAACTATAGTGGAAATGGAGAACTCTGGGCTAGTTCATATGCTGAAAAATGGGAAGACAGAAGGTAAGACTGCATCATTTGTGAGACACAAATGCTTCTGAAACTGCTTATTTTTTTAAACATTTAAAAATCAAGCTTAGCATTTGTGTTCCTGTGTAATTGTGAAAACATTTAGTGACTGTTTCATAAACATCTGAGAATATTCAGTAACTGTTAGATGGCTCTTAAAACAGAGCCCATACACTTAACTTGTTTCTGTTTAGCACCAGATACAGGTAGTTTTTTGTAAACAGAATATCTCATAAGAAAAGTACAAATCTATTGTAGTGGGTTTTGTCACCAGTTGACCATGAGCCATTTTATTACTTCTATTCCTCTAATAGGTATTTGTGAAAATGCATCACATGTTTTTGGCCCACAGGCAGTTATTTAAAAAGTACTCGTGAAAAAGACGTAAACACAAGCATTGCAGGACCAATTCTTGGGAAGGGAGTGTTGTTACAGAATGGAGTTGGCCATTTCTAAAGGATAAGAAGCAGCTTGTTGAAGTGGGTGAAACAGAAGGACTTGACTTGATTTGCTTTTCCCTAATAGAGGTTAATGTGGGACAGAGTGAATGAAAGTTATTATGGAAATAGAACCTAAGTTTCTAAAGCAACATAACAAAGACAGGGACTGTAGTATCTATATTTAGAAATCAGTGCTCACTCTAAAGCCATGAGAATGGGGAACAGCCTTGCTGCTTAGATTAATGGCCTTTGTTCATTAAAGCAGCTTCACAATTACTAGGTGATAGAGCACAAAGTGAGCACATTTTCTAGCTGTAAAAAGAATTACTGTGTTGAAAAAGAAAGTGATGGTACTATACTTAACACTTTCTTCTTTAATATCCAGTTTAGATAACCTTAAGGCTGAGGGTACAGGGATATTGAAGGGTATTCATAAAATACAGGAATTTGTTTAACTTTTATAGGCCTTGGTTTGATTCAGTTAACTAGTAGAGTGGAAATGCTGCTTTGTAAAGATTTTTCATACAGGTACAAGGATGGATTGTTCTTTTGGAAAGCAATGTTTAGCCTAAGCCACTTCTCATTATTTTAGGTGGATGAAATATGGCTTTAAGACAAATATAAATTAAACTCTAAATTTTTTACCAATTTTTGCTTTTAATACAGAAACAGGCTATAATGCTTGACTAGTGCACTTGACATTAGTGCTGTCCTATTTTGTTTAATTTTTTCCAAAAAAATCACCACAAAAACACAAAAATGTTTGATATAGTGCTTGATTTTGGAAATGATAATCTTGGAAGCTACCTTCTTAAAAACCCCTGAGAAAGCATAATCTTGCTGAAGGTCTAATAGGTTCACTATCCTCATCTTTTGCTGCCCTGGAGGTAGCAATGAGAGGTTTCCTGCTACAGACAACGTAGAATAACTGAATACAGTCTTTGCTTTTCATTTTGATGTCACTGCAGTCAGCTTCTTGTCAGGGCTGAAGGAAAGAGGAGATCAGAAGAATCTAGTGCCTGAGCTGTTACAGGATGCTTTCTGTGGCTCAAGTGGCTGAACTTCAGCTGTCAGCTTCAGCTCTGGGATGAATGAGTTACAGAAATGTAACACACAGAGGTGTCCTGCATAATCTCTCATTCTTGTTTGCAGACCTTGCTTGCATGTACAAGTTGTTCAGCCGTGTGCCAAATGGTCTGAAGACAATGTGTGAGTGCATGAGCTCATACCTGAGAGAGCAAGGCAAAGCACTGGTTTCTGAAGAGGGAGAAGGAAAGAATCCAGTTGACTACATTCAGGTAGTTAAATACTTTAGCTTCCTTTTCTTTCCCACTTTAGCACAATTTATAAGGTATACTTTAGTATTGATTCAAAAGAAGTTGTTACTAATTAGCTAAATTTAGAAATGTTTTTAATGTACATTCTCTGAATCTTCAGACATGTTTATAACTCTTACTTAAGTTGGTTGGAAAGTACATACTAAGTTTTTGTGCTTTTAGTAGTTGATTTGAATAAACAACATATTCAGCCTAATTATCTTAACTGCTGGGAATTTCTTGGATTTAAATGCTGTGTCTCCAGAGTAAGTTGTATGTCTGCTGACAAATAGCTTTATAGTGTCCACTTTGTTTAATTTTATGTAACATTAGCTATCAGTGTTTATTGAGGCAAAAATCACATGGCAATATTTCATGGCAAGCTTAGCTATGACTGAGAGGTGAATGTGTTTATCAGTCATAACAAATTACTCATTCCATTCTCTGTCTCCCTAAGAAACAGAACAGTTCTGCATGTTAAAAGATGTGTGTGTTATTTCTGGTTTTCTCTCTCACTAAGTGATCACAAAATATGATCAAGATCACAAAATATGCTTCAGAACCATTTGTCATCTTTTCCATTGTCTCTGAGAAGATGGTTTGAAATTCATATATAAAAACTTTAGAGTTTGTTGAACCTTAAAGCTGTGTTTCTACAGCTGAAAGATACAGAAATTTGTATATAGTTTTGTATTTAATGTGAAAGTGTGTATTCATTAAATGTTGTTTGAGGTTTTTTAAAATGTGTGGTTCAAGTCCTTGTGTCTGTTCTTTATGAGAAACATTTAATGTATGTTTGTCAATCTCTGCTGTTTTGTTTGAAAACAATAACTGTGCTAAAATTGGTTACTATTTGAAGAAGCCATTTGAGTATAAAAACATTTTTGATTGGATTATTAATTTTCTGGCAATACTGATGCAAACTTCTTACTAGGCTTGAACAAGAATCACCTCTTCAAGCCTGTTAAAAAAGAAGAGAGAATGCCCTTGAAAAATTATTAGGTTTAATGATGAAGGACTCTTACATTTGTGGTGATGCAATTTAGGGGGAAGAAAAAGGGAGGAGGGGTTGTGCAAATGATGTGGAAAATAAGTGTCTGGATTACTTTGAAGTAATTTTCATTCCTGATGGGCCTAAAGAGGTATAAAAAATTAAACTGAGAAAGATAGATGTAAAAACTTAAAGATAGTATCAAGGTTTCCTGTCACAAAGGTGAAAAGCAAAATGAGGCTGAGGAAGACTTGCCCATGTGCCTTGGCAGAGCTCAGCCCCCCAGTATGGACCCCAGCATCTCATGAAGATGTCCTAGGGTTGGGATTGACATTCAGTTACTGGAAAACCCCCAGAAAGGTTTATCCACCACTTCCACTAAAGGGATAGAAGCAGAGAGGAATATCTATGAATCGAGAAACCACCTTGATCTTTCCATCTCAGCCATGTCCATGTGAATCTGTCAAGGACAATAGCACTAAGGAGACAGACATGGAAGCTGCATTAAACCATCAAGAACAGAACTCCCATCATAGCTCAGCACTGCTTCCACAACATGACATCCCCCTGAGCATAATTGGTGAGATGATTGCAAAAGCATTGCCGGGGATTAGATTTAACACTTTGTATAATAGTTTGAAGGGATATTGAAATGCTTTTGTAATTCGAGGTACTAACAGTTTCTCCTGTTTAACACCAGGTTGTTCAGGTGGTGTACTCCTGGAGAGGAGACATGAGCTAACCTTGGTAAACAGAGAGATAGTGGGATTTACTTTGAATTTATAATTTCTATTATACATTAATTAGCCTGTCTAAAGATCATTTCTTTAAGTGAGATGGTGAGTTCCTAAGAAACATTACTACTTCATTGAGTAATTCTTGAATGGCTTCTTTAAGTAACTGCATATGAATAATTTAAGAACCTGAAGACATAGATATAATTTAACTTGAAGAGTTTTTGCAGGCAGTGGTTGTCCTTGACAAATCTAGCTCTCAAGTGAAATTTTCTCCCCCTGCCTGCCAAATGCTGTCTCGGTTAAAACTGTGTGTGTCATATATACCTAGCAAGGAGCTCAGGTGATTTTAAGATGCTTCCCCCTTCTATACTCAGTTGCTTTAACCTTGAGTGAAGATGGTGCAAACCCTAAAATGATGCTGAGTCGAGTGGTTTAGTTCAGTGGAAGTGGTTTATTTCAGGTTCCTGTTGCTTGTATCTAACTTTCACATGCTCCCAGTGACTCCTAATGATCAGCAAGAAACACACGACTGAAAAATGCAGAACATGTCCCTGGATTAAATTACAGGGAAACACAAGCACTGACAAGTTTAAGCCTGTTCTTGCCGTGTGTTTTCTCCTCTTGTTCAGTAGCTCTAGGGATGCACTTAATGGGTGCTTAGCCTCAGCTTTCCCATATGATGTGTCTGTGATACTGACTTTGTCCATGTTGTTTGAAATAGAAAAGGTGAAAAGGCCTGATGAGTGCAATGAATACCTCCTTTAAGCTGCTGATTCAAAAACACAGGAAATCAACCTGTTTAACAAGGGTGTTTAAAAAGCTTTCTTAATCTGAGAAGGGCATTATAACAAACTGCACCAGCGTTTGACACCAATATTTTAGCCAGTTTATGTGTGAAATGCTTCTATAAGAGATTCATGGCAGCAATAGAAATATAAAAGTGGAAATGAAATTTCAGATACTTTCTAACAATTCTGAACAGAGAGCATTGCAGAACCTCTGACTGTAGATCTGGTCTTCTCTGTGGCCTCATCTGTTATTATTGTTTCCCAGCTTACCAGCTTCACATCAGTGAAAATGGTTTTGCTTTCTTTTCATTTTTGAAAGGGTTTACTGGACTTGAAGAGTAGGTTTGATCGCTTCCTTCAAGAATCTTTCAACAACGATCGGCTCTTCAAGCAGACGATCGCGGGTGACTTTGAGTACTTCCTCAACCTCAACTCCAGGTCTCCAGAGTACCTCTCATTATTTATTGATGATAAGCTGAAAAAGGGAGTCAAGGGAGTAAGTATAAATCAACTCAAAATATGCTTTCTGCTCTGTAAACTTGGATGGAATTAAACTAAGCTATGTCTCTACAAATTGTTTTATGTTAAGAAAAATGACAATTTTACCTTCAAAAAGGTGTATGTAATGCATCTGAGCTCATAACACTTTAGATCTAAACTTACAGAAAAATCAGGCATGAGGAGATCTGTGTGGCTTGTCACCTCTGAAGCAGCATACCTGAACTACTTATAGCAGATACTGCCTCAAAAATCAATCAGGTTGTGGTATTCTGCAGCTCCCTTCTTTTGAAACCTTACATATAATTTCCTTAAAGTATAATTTTTGTTTGGCAGCTATTCTCATTATCTAATAATTTCTTTAGAAAATTAATTAAGTTAGAGAAAAGGGTTTGTCTTTGCTGCTTTTTACTGTTTTTACACAACCTTACACAACATTACCATACCTATCTTCTAGTTCTAAGTACATCTATTGCCTTCAATCTTAGCTTCTTCCATAAAATTTTCTGAGGTACAGAACCCAGAACTGGACGGGATGTTTCAGCTGAGGCTTCAGTTACTCTAAATAAAACTTAGTATTAGAGCACACAACTTATGCTTTGGGACTCAAATAGTAAATTTTGGCTTTTTTATAAAACAAAGTTTTATTTGTGTGGCACTAGACAGCTTTGCAAAACATCTTAACAGTTAAAAGTTTTCGTTCCAAACTAACTTTTCTACTCCTAATACTGATTTCCCTCATGCTTTTTTAAACTTACCCAGGAACTTTTACTGTATTTATCAAGGCATTCTACACATTCACTGTTTCTCTTGCTCTTGCCTTTCCCTTCATTTTAGATCTATTTCTTACTCCACTTTATTGAGTTAGTGCACTGTTCTTTTGGCTGTCAATCATATATTGGACCAGTTTTGATGGCTACTGTTAGACCATCTGCTGCTGTGAATTACTTTAAGTACTTAGGTTGTGTAAGACACTTGTGCTGGAAGATTAAAACCAGCAAATTATTTCTTTTACAGCTAACAGAGCAAGAAGTAGAAACTATATTGGATAAGGCAATGGTTTTATTCAGGTTTATGCAAGAGAAAGATGTTTTTGAACGCTATTACAAGCAGCACTTGGCAAGAAGACTTCTCACAAATAAGAGTGTTTCAGATGACTCTGAGAAAAACATGATCTCCAAATTAAAGGTAAGACAGTACTTGCATAATTTTTAGGAGTTTTTCTTTCTTTTTTGTTTTTCATAAATATGGTTTCTTCTGTTTTTACATGAGACATATAGATAATGTTAATCTTGATCACTGGTAAATACAGAGTTGGTTTTGGAAGCCCCAAAAGAAAATACGAAAGGTTTTTTGAAAATTTTCATGGAAATAAAAGGAAAGAAGTACCGAAAAGCCCCTCTGATGAGAGTGGAATCTAGAAAACAATTTATTTCTAAATTTTAAACAATAGGACAACTGCAGTGACTGAGTTTAAAGACTGTGGGATTTTTCGAGATGTTCTTTTATTCACAGTACAATTTTGTTATTGCTTATGTTGTTGATTTTTAGTTGCCTCCATCAGCAGACTGGCAATAATGCTCAATTCCTGTTTGATTAAGTGGTTTGGAAAAAAAATCTTCACATCAGTCTCTAGAAACACATTTTCCTTAGCTGGTTAAATACTTATTAAATAGATTAAGAGATGGAGAAGAAGGTGAAGCCTAAATCTGAACAGACCTTAAATGAAGTTGTATTGTAGCTTCTTCTCAAGTGGGATGATAAATGATTAGAGCACTTCTGGTGCAGAGAGATCCTAAAATTAAACTGCACTGATCCTTTTTTTAATCTTCATATTATATGAGTGAGAGAAATGTGTTTGAATCAGGTTCTCCAGATTTCTCAGTATTAATTCCTTCTCAATTACCTCTCCACCACTTCTAGCCTGGTGATTCAAAAGGCACAGGGCACACAAGCATTTGCAAGATGAATCAGTGCACATGAAGTGCCTTCTTCTCTTACAGAACTGCAGAGTGATCTGCTGAAGCTCACACACTTCTTTTACCATGTATTCACGGTATGGGTTAGGAGCTGGCACAGTCCTGTGTGTGCACATCTGTCTGTGTGCAGATTCTCACAAGGCCTAGGAATCTTGCTGGGTAATCTGCAGTCAGCCTTCAAAGTAAAACACTCCTAGGACAACAGGAGGTTTCCTTGTGATATAAATAGGGTTCATTTCCTTTTACACAATTGTGCTAAAAGCAGGTGAAAGTGTATGTCTTGATTTGATAAGCTTTCACAGTTTTTTTTTAACATGATACAGAAATCTAAGATGAAAGTACAATAAGGGGGAAAAGAGAGAGAAAGCAAGCAAGTTAAGATCTGTGTAGGGTTAGATCTTTATATAAGATGGGAAATTTTCTGAGATCTGAATGTAATACAAATGGAAATTCCAGTAACCAAAAGTACAGAAATTTAATTTGGGGAATTTATAAACTCACTTTAGCCTTGCAGCTTACATAGCAGAAGCTTTGTTTTCATAGTGCTGGTGCAACAAATGATTTTGTGTGTTTTTAGACTGAATGTGGATGTCAATTCACATCGAAACTGGAAGGAATGTTCAGGGACATGAGCATCTCAAACACAACGATGGATGAGTTCAGGCAACATCTTCAGGCGACAGGGGTAAGTGCTGGGGTCTGTGCTTGTCCTTCTGCTTCAGTACAAACCCTGCATGCTTGTCCGTGCTTGGGGTTCTTCATTTGCTGGTAAATGTGTGTGCTTAGAAGGACTTGGTCAGCTTGTGCAGATTGTTCCTTTTACCTTATGTCTTACCTCATAAACGGTGTTAGTATTTCCTGAAATGCCAGAGTCGGTTTGGAGCTCGATCCACAGCTCGAGTAGTGCCAGTTTCATTCCGTAAAATCCGTGTGCCCAAGGGGCTGTGCCGTGGGTGCGCGGCTCAGCGGCTGTGCCGGGAGGCACCGCCAGGGGGCGCGCTATGCTCGGCCCCCGCCCAGCTGTGCCTGCCTCATCCAGCTGTGCCCACCCCGTCCAGCTGTGCCGCACTATAGGGGCCGGCTGCCAGCTCCCATGTGTGTTTCCCGTCCCATTCCCATTCTTCAAAGTAATCACCAGCTGTGATGTGTATTTCTTGCTAAGAGCAAGAAAAATACTGCATGCTGCAGGTATTTGGAAAGCACACCATCTCATTTTGAGCTTTCCTGACACAATTAATGCCTTTGCTAAAAGCAAAACTGCCATTTTATTGTGAATTTCAAAATTTAGCTTTTAAAGTTTTCTTGCTAATTGTCAAATATGGATTTAGTTGTTTAATTAGAAAAATTACACCTTGTTGTAAAAGTAGGCCCCTGGAATACTTTAGGGAGACATCGTTCTTTTTGAGATATCCATTTACTTGCTCTAAAACACTTTTTTTCTGTACTGATACTCAGTAGCACTTAATAGTGTATAATAAACAGCCAAGTAGTTCCCTGTGTGCGGGTGAGTAGGGTCAGTACATCAAACCTGTTTGAATCAGTTTCAGGAGTCTAAATGCCAGGAACATTTTTGTGGATATACTCTGTCCAATGTCCCTGGTTGTGCAAGGTGATAGGAAATCTTTGTTGTCCTGAAGCGGTTGGCTGAAACCCTCCTCATCAGCATTCTGTGACTCATCATGAGTAGGAGAACAGCATGTTCTGTAAGTGGATTCAGAAAAGGATGGAGAGAAAATGGATAAAGGTGTTTGTGGACAGGCAGCTTTACTCCTGGTTTGTTTGGTTTCTCTGTTTTAGAAGCTAGTCATGTTTTGCTTCTGGAATACTTGAAATATAAATTTCAATAAAATCTGTTGGAGCTTTTTTTTTTTGGTAGCATGGTAGGCTTGGACGTGTAGAGGAAGGGGGGTTGTGCTTCTTATATGACAGTCTTAAAATAAGTGGGCTAATAAATGATATCTCCATCTTCTTTTTAGCTAAGAAGATGAATTTAAAATGTTATCAGATGTTCTGTTAGGCTTTATTTGAAACTTCATCTTTCTCTTGGCATGACACCAAGCAATTCATGTGATGGTTTCCTTTTGGTCAGCCTTTTAATGAAATATCCAGAGTTACTATTTAGGAAATACAGGAAGATTGGGGGATTTTGTGACTGTTAAATTGCTGGTGATACTGTGTTTTATGTGACATAGTTTGTTCTGCTCCTTTTTAAACATTTTGGGTACCTTGAATGTGTACAGTGCCTCCTAGAAGAGTCAGGCATCTGCTTTTCTCTAAATAATCCTACCTGCAAAGTTTCCTTCTGAATCCTCTATCCTGAGATATAGGCAGTGTCAAGGTCAGTGTAGAGGATTGGTTTGCTCTCAGAAAGTAGAGTGCTCAGCACCAGGGAAAGTCCAGACTAATAGATGGAGAAATTTCTGTAGCTGTGATCCTGGAACATTTGGAGTTCCTTAAAGACTGGATCACTTCGGGCACTTTCCACTAGTTCATACCATTTTTATGCTGAAAAGACATCTTGTAAAATAAAGCATTTTCAAAAAATTTTTTGTGCTATCAACTGCATAGTGCTCTTTATAATGTATGATGGGAGGCATTCTAAATTAGTGCTGTGTTCTAGTCTGGCAAAGACCAAAAATTTTTGGGAAATTGTTGCCATCTCAGCTCAAATGCTTCAGTTCCCAATAAATATATTTTTTGTATTCTTCTGTCTGCAGTGATGGCCTTTTCCCACACTTTAGCTGGAGGAAGAAAACTGTTGAAGCTTGTTTAGGCTTTTCATAAGTTTCCTCGGCACAAGCTGGTTGGTGCACACAGGCATTCAGTACACACAATACAAAAAATCTTCTGTAGTGCATGGGAATGCTACTCTGCTATTCAATAGTGAAAGTTTCTGAGCTCAGGTGGCAGTTTTTGACCTTATGAAATATAATGTGCTCTATTTCTGTGTAGTAGATTTATATAAGTTGAATATTGTATGGTTTGGGGTTGTTTGTCTATAATTTGTGTTATTTGAAGGTACTGGTTCTACCTCCTAAAGCTGAAAATAGTCAGTTTTAAGCTTAATAATGCTCAGCTTAGTTGGGATACCTAGTGAGGGTTATCCATCAGCCAGACCTTCATCATCTGCCAACACGTGTTTATAGATCAGCACTTGGGCTGGGGAATGTTTCCTCACCAGTGCTGAATATTCAGAGCCATGGCTGTCCTTAGGGAAAGGGGATAGGTGAGCTATGTAAAAATGAGTTGATGTTGGAGTCCACAGATAAGCTCCCTATTGTTCAACATCAGATAATCAGTATTTCCTGTCTACTTCCAGAGTGCATTTAGGAAGAGTTATTTTGAAACTGACTCATTTCATGCAACCCGGTTTTACTGCACGTCATCAAAAAACCAATTTACAAAGATTTGTTGCACGTATCATAAGCTCTGTTTGTGATCACAGACATTTAGTTCTTGGTTAAGAATTCCTTTTGTTCAATTCTGTATGCTCTTAAATGCCAGAGGGGAATAATGTAGAGGATTTTTGCTGTACCATCTACTCTGATAGCGATGAATCAATGTATTTGTCTGGTTTTGTAAAAAGAGCATTTACAGATACATCTGTTTCTTTTGTAGTTAGACAAAATTCTAAGTATTTTACACTGATACAGACCAAGTGGTGAAACGTGGTCTTGTTTTAAAACAGTGTATGTTTTCTTCCAATTACCCTTAGGTCTCACTAGGAGGTGTTGATCTCACAGTGCGTGTCCTCACAACAGGTTACTGGCCTACCCAGTCAGCCACACCAAAGTGCAACATCCCTCCAGCTCCCAGACATGCTTTTGAAATATTTAGAAGGTATGTATTACTACAGATTTTTAGGCAGAGGTTTTAAGAAGAAACTTTCTAAACTTACCTGTACAGATTTTTTTTTTTTTTTAACCAGCTTTACTATTAAAGATGTGCTGGCAAGCTGCTCTTCTTCAGCTCATGTCAAAATTGGAGAATGCAACAGTTGCATTATGATGCTTGAGGTTTTGGGAAGTTTTAAATAGAATTCTGACAAAAGTTAATGTTTTGAGAAAGCAAAAAGTTATAAATGTTTTGAGAATGTCCTCAATAGCTCCAAAAGGCTGTTTAACTTTTTAAATGTATTTCTTCTTCAATACAAAATGTGAGCTATGGATTGTTTTCATTTCAATTCTATTACAGGTTTTATTTAGCCAAACACAGTGGGCGACAGCTGACACTCCAGCATCACATGGGTTCTGCAGATCTCAATGCCACTTTCTATGGGCCTGTTAAAAAGGTAGAGAATCAAGATTATAAAATAATGTATCTTTTTTTAAAAGTATGCAAATTTATATTTTTTGTAACTTTAGAATTTTGTAAAATAAAGCAAACTCATTGAGAATGTAATAATGTCTTCCATCTGCCTTATAGTCTGATTCTTTCTTTGCAGTAGTTTTGCTTTGACCTTTCTTTCCCCTCTGAATTTATCGAATGCATCACTCAGCATCATCTTTTACTTGTAGAAAAGTAGTAAATGTAATCTTGAAGGGACCTCAATCATTTGAGTGGTTTGGATTTGACTGTCAGTGAAAAGTGAAAAGAAACTTGTTAGTTATTTTTGTTAAGACAAGTTTAGCCTGCTTTTCATATGCAGAGTGCAATGTAGACAACATTTTTTCGAAAACAAGACTCTAGCAGAGTTTATAGAGATACAATGCTTAATTTGTATGTGTAAAGAAAGGAAATCTGTAGTGACTAGACCAGTACTAAAATGCTAAGCTAGAACTATTAGTGGCATGATGCTTGGGAATGTAGGAGGCAACGCAAAATGAAAGCAAAGTTGCTACAACTAAGTATTAAGAACATGCACTTCTGAGGATGTTGAAATTGTGTTGCTGTAAGATAAATGTATTAATAACTTTAAAGATAAGCTTAAGAACACTTGGAGGGTGGACAAGTAATGGAACAGGGGCCTCAGAGGTGGTGAAGCCTCCATCCTTAGCAATGATCAGTGTTTGATTGGTGGCTATAGATGGCCTGGTCTGGAGTGGTGGCTGGACCACGGAACCTCTGTATGGCCTCCAAGCTCAATCTCCCTGGCACTGTAAGGCAGCTGCTGGAGGAACATCCTGGCCATGCCCCAGGTGTTTGCTTTTCTGTTGCTTCTGTAGGCTGGTCTCCTAGAGAAATTTTACATCATGAAACTTTCATCTTACCAGGATAAAACATTGTTCAGTGAAAAATAATCTAACGGTAGTTTTGGAATTTTAAAATAGGAAGATGGCTCAGAAGTCGGTGTAGGAGGTGCCCAAGTAACTGGCTCAAATACACGGAAACACATATTGCAAGTCTCCACTTTCCAGATGACAATATTAATGCTATTTAACAACAGAGAAAAATATACGTTTGAGGTAAGTGGCGTGGGTTTCTTAAGAACCCTGATTCTAAATGACTGGTTTGGGCACTTTCTTGTCCTTTAGAGTTAGGCATTTGAAGATCAGGTGCCTCTCATTCTATTTGAGTATCGATCAGGCCAGTTAACACAGGAAGCAAATCGTTAGCAATGCACCTGGGAAGCAGTTCTAGGAGAGGAAATTATGTGGGAGCAGAAGGTTTCAGAAATGTTTGAGAATTGTGAGCATTTTTGTTCTAGGCCATTGAGCTGTAGAGAAGCTGAAGTTGAAATGCAGCAGGTGGCTCCATTTCCTCATTTTGTCTTTGAGAAACTGGATCTAGAAGCCAAAGGGTGGAGAAGGGTTTGGATCCTGGCTTATTGAATACCTAAGTAAAATTGGCAGGCTGCACTCAGCTGGAGGATGAATCAAAGAACTTTCAGCCCTTCTCTGAGCTGATCAGCCAGAAAGGACAGTGAAGAAAGGTCTGGATACATTCTTATCAAGGAGACTAGGGGAATGTTGCTGAGAAAGGCTGAAATGCTAAGAGATGATGATGATGAAGGCTTTAAGAGAGGAGGAGGATCATGTGCTTCCTTGTCTGAGCATTCTATTTTTACAATAAATTGATAGTTTTGTTTTAGGCATTATCTCCTGTTTGAGAGAGCATTAGCAGCCTTGGAAAGCAGTATGGGTGCAGTTTGAAACAGTCAATTTCCAGGTTTTCTCATCTGCTTTTGACAGTGCTGTGCATAGTAATCATTTGCCTTTTTGTTTGGATTGTGTTTTTAGTTTATTTGGCATACTTCTAGCCTGTTAATAAAGAAAGTTTCTTTGAAATGGTCTCAGTAGTGATTAAGGAAGACAGGATTTGATAAGAGACTCTTAATAAACTACTGATAATTTCAAACGTTATTTTAGAACACAAAGTCCTGTGTGTTGTGAAATCCATTGCAGAAGCATTACAGCTTTGAATACGTTGCAGAATATTTGAGGGAGTGAAAACAAGGAGGGGGACTTTACAGCTCATTTTTTTCTTGAAGCTGATTTTGAAATTGGGCTGATGGCTGCCTTACTCCACCAAATTGCAGGCTTAATGAGTTGTAGAGTCTTACCCATATATGAATAAATAACACTTGGAAGAGCAGTGAAAAATACAGTTTTTAATACATGCTCTAAATTACACTTTATTTTACCAAGACCAATGATAGAGAAATATGTCCATCTGCTTTTAGGTTGTATGTTTTGTTTATTTCTGGTTTGGGAGTTCTTAAGCTCTTATTTTCTGTCCCACTCGAACTAAAACACTAAGGAGGCATATTTGTATTGTTTGGTTTCTTTGGTGAAGTGTGTGGGAGTTAAAAACTCCAGCCAGGAAAGCTTATGAAAACTTCAGAGGAGAATGAATTTTGTCTTTGTTCATTGATTATTGGATACCGTGAATAACTGCTGAGTGCTGAGCAACCATTCCTTCTCTGTTGTGTCAGATGAGCGCTTTCAGTGCAGCAAAGCACATGAGCTGACTTGTGTGTGCTTGTGTATCCTAAAACTGTCTGATACACAAGTGTTTCTGCAGATTCACAGCTCACCAGATTCATCTGAAGTTGCCTTCACAGCTGAACAGACTTTGCTGTTTTATTTTGCATTCAGTGTGATTCTTACTTGCAAACTTGATGCGATCCTCATAATAATCCTAATGGCCATTAGGCCATGTGATTGAGGAAAAAAATAGGATACTGATAATGCAAAAATTATCTATAAAATACTAAGGAAACTTAAATGATTGTTGCATAGAGACATTTCTTCACAAAAAATGTATACATTTATTGTATTCTTGTACAGCAACATTTTATGTGTTTATGCAGAGTAGCTATTGGCCATATAGGTGTAGGTTAGTGCTACTGAAGTGGAAGAGGAAGAATGTTCATGCAGGCCTTCAAAGAATGCTGATTTTTTTCCACGAATTCAATTTTTTCTAGTCAAGTCTTATATAATACTCAACATATTTTTCAGTTGATTTACATTACAGCTCAGTATATTAAAAGGTGAAATGCTCACCTTTTGTAATGACATCAGAAATAAGTGTGGTTCTTAATGTTTAACAAGCAAAAAATACAAATATAATCATAGTAGAAGTTAAGTTGTGGAATAATTCCACCAAAATGAGAGATTAGAACTGTAAACTAGATTACCTGTTCCCTGTCTTGCTGATGTCTGCTTTGGAAGGTATACAAGTTTCAGTTTGTAAATAAAACTAAAAATACTTGTTATTATTTCAACAAAACGACAAAATTCTTTTCCTTCGGATTTTCCTGCACGTTTTCCTTCTAATAATCTGGTTTTTTGTATAGAACTGACAGAGTTCATACCTGGAGTGATCTCTTTTGTAGCCCCCAGATAGAGCTCTCACTTGGTAATATATTAGCACTGAGATTATGTAATAAGTACTACTTCTGTGCACAAATCCAATGTGGTCTTTAAAATAAGGCATTTTTGGAGATGGGGAAGAACTATACAATTCTCACTGCTACATCAGATGTGTACAGAAAAATATGTTCAGAAAAATGTTATGCTACAGGCTGAGGGAAAGAGAGCACAGGAACATCTGTTATCCCCAGTTACATTCATAGCTGCATTTTTTTTTTTAATTCAGCTCAAAGTTTTTGGCTCCTTCTGAGGCAGCACGTTGCAGTGCAATTCTTTGTGGTCCTTTAATGCTGGCTTATAAATTCTAAAAGTGAAATGGTTTGAGTGTGTTCATGGCTCAGCTGCAGTGAAGTACAATAGCAAATACACAGTGGTTTATGTAAGGATAGATTGCATTAAACCCCCTCAAATTCCCTTTTGGCTCTTTACTTCACTTTTGTTAAAAGCAGAGTGTATATATATGGCCTTGTAGAACTGATGTAGTTTTGAAATCATTAATTTTACTGTTGATCAAAAATCAAAGTTTGGGAGTCTGCATGTCACTGGCACTGCATCTTTAATAAGCTGGGCTTGGTTTGTAGCTTTTAAGGCTTTTCATTTATCTAAGCTCTAAAATCTGGCACCTTCCCTTTGTTTGTTAAATTTTATGCTGATCAATCCATTTCAGTAAGATTCTTTTGTTGTGACCATGTAAAGGATTACAGCTTCTTGGAATTTTTTTTTTTAAACAGCTGTTTTTAACCTAAGGTCATCACATGGACTTGTGTGCCATGAGAATCAGGAATTTATGGGGACAGTGTAAGGGCTTGATAGTGCCCTTGGAACCAAAGTTGGGGAAGCTGAGAAAGGGATATAGCTCTTGTGGACAGCTGCATGTCTATGGGGTTTGTTTTTTCTCTCTAGCTGTTGCAAGTCCCTCAAGAGTTTGAATGGGAATGTGAGATCAGAAGTGTCTGTAGTTTCCTCAGGCTAGAAATAGGAAGAAAAGAGATGAGGAAAAACGAGCTCAGTAAATACATTATGTCTGAGAGAGCAGCATAGCTGGCCTTCTCCTAGAGCATATTAAGGCAAAATTCTGCATCCAGTGTAATTTGTTTACTAGCTCATGACCACTGTTGACTTGCCTCACATCCACCTCTCAGCTGACTCTTAAGAACACTGACAGAGGTACACCATGTTATTGTATGTGTTTTACAAACAGTCTTCTTCAAAGTTCATATATTTGCTGCACTGTAATGGGCTCTCTTCTTGTGTTTCACCTGGAGAAGTCCTAGCCAAAGGCATCTGGCCTGTAAATAAACTGTTTCAGTTATTCAGAAGGGAGGTATGATAAATCTAGAGTATTTGTATGCTACAGTGAAAGCAGACTTTGTTTGCTCCATTTGTAAGGATCTTTTTAACAGCATGGCTGAATGCAAAAGCATTTGTGCAGCTCTTGGTCAGGAATGGTTGTGAACATCATGGATGTTTTCCATCACTGAGTTAGTCAGAAGGTTTGGTTTCACCCTGTTCAACAAACCCTGAAAACAGTTAACAGATCTTTTTAGCCCTCTCAGAAATTGCAGGGAGATGGAACAGCTGGTTATTCATTCTTCTCCTTCCAACTCATGGTGCCTGTACATTTGACAGAGTTTGCACTCTGAGTGCTGAACCAGGTGGATCATTTTGCACAGTACCCACTGAGACCTTGCTGCTTGAATGAGTTGTGACTTTTCAAATGCCAAAACTGTCACGGTATTACTTTTCTAAGCAATCTCTGATGTTGTTTGCAACACATGATGCTTCTGCCACAGCCATAAGCTAACTAATATTCTTCTTTAGGAAATCCAACAAGAAACTGATATCCCCGAAAGAGAACTTGTTAGAGCCCTACAGTCCCTTGCATGTGGCAAACCAACACAACGTGTTCTCACAAAAGAGCCCAAATCAAAAGAAATAGAAAATGGTCATATATTTACAGTGAATGATCAGTTCACATCTAAACTACACAGAGTCAAGATCCAGACGGGTAAGTTAGCTTTATATTCTACTCCCTTGCCGTCTCAAATGTGCCTTAAAACTTCAAATTATCTTTTGCAGGATTGATGTCCATAGAAATGAAAGGGGAGAATTTTTTTTTTACTTGGTGATTAGTTGCATCAAAATGAAAATTCAAATGCCAAGAAAAGTGTGAAAGTCAGTAGTCAGTTAAGCCTTTTACTTTACAAAATTTGTAATTATCTCTTACAGGAAATACGAAAGAAAAATTAAATTCAAATTAAATAATAAAATGAAAAATATGCTATGATTGATTCAGAAATAGGAAAACTACCTCATAAGTTGCTGTACTGTGGTGAAATGATTTTTTAGCCCATGATACAACAGCCACTTTCAAGTACCAGGTAGCTTATAATAGTTTTGGGCAATGATTTGGGCTTAACAAATAAGGGAAGCTGAGTGTATAATAACCACTTCATCAACTTACAGAAGTGCTGGTGCTTGTGCCTGTAAGCAGATTTGAGTACTGTTCAAATTTTAACATAGTAGTAATGAAATAACAGTTTGTTATCTTGTCAGTTGCTATCAAAATATGCCAGAAAGTGTTAATATTTCTTGTGGCTGCTTTTCATTTTGAAAAAATATCAACTTTGAGAATGTCAAAACTCGGGAAAATATAACTTGATGTCTAGATGAAATAAATAGTGAAGCTAACACACAATGAAATAAATTTGAATTTTGCTAACGTAATTTACATTCTCTGTTTTCTTTAAGTTGCTGCCAAACAAGGAGAATCTGATCCAGAAAGGAAAGAAACAAGGCAGAAAGTAGATGATGACAGAAAACATGAGATAGAAGCTGCTATAGTTCGGATAATGAAATCTAGGAAGAAGATGCAACACAATGTGCTAGTAGCAGAGGTATGCTCCTACAGAGTTTTGCTTTTGCTCAATAAAGTTACACAGCTCTTACTAACATGATTCTGAAAGGTTGTATTTAACCTGTCCTTTCTTTTCTCCATGCCTATCTGAAGACACACCTAAATCCTTACCCTTCACTTTAGGATGTACTCATGGGTGTATCTAATTTTCCTTCCTACTTTCAGTGCTGTTGTTAAATTGCTTGAAAAGCAAACAAGTGTGCTTAACATTATTTTTGGCTTTGATCTTGTTACTGTCTGTTGGGTCCAGATTTGAGAGATTTGAGCTCTTAGCAGAGAGAAACAGTTCTGCTGCTTTTCACTGCTAAGCTCACACAGCTCCAGGACTCTGCACATTTTGCACTCCTGAACTCCCTTAGAGCTGTGGAATGGGGAGCAGTCTCAGGTTGTGACCATGCCTCTCTAGAGCTTTGAATCATACCCCAACATGAGTAAGGCAGGTGGAGGCACTGTCAGAGGTCTGCAGGCTGCTTTTTATGCTTCACAGTTGTCACCATCTCTGTCTTAATACATTTTTCTGGTTGTCGTGTTCTCTTAGGGTACTTCAGGGTCTTACTTGCGCTGTGATCTTACATTGTTGGCTTTTATTTTGTTTCAGGTAACTCAGCAGCTGAAGGCCCGGTTCTTACCAAGTCCAGTTGTTATTAAAAAACGTATTGAAGGACTTATTGAGAGAGAATATTTGGCACGAACACCTGAGGATCGCAAAGTATACACTTACGTAGCATAAAATGCGTTCAGAAAATTTGATTTATTCTTGGACTATAACTCCTCGCATGAACTGGGAAGTTCTTTTAAATCATTAATATTAAGATGACCATCTTCTCTATTAAATTACAGTACATGTTCTAGACCATTCAGATCAAGCCTTTTACTCCTTTTGAGAGTTTTTGACATGAATTAATTGAGCTTCAGGCTTTTCAACGTTATCCCTGTAGAGATCATCCTTACAATTCTTCGGGAAAATGTGAATGTGCCGCGTTTGTTTTCAATACTGTATGAAAACAGAGAAATAAAAATGACTTTAGAAAATACAGCTCATTTAAAAAATAAATTTGTTGGAATTTCATTTCCCCAGATCTTCAGTGTTGATGTAAATGTGTTTCTGTAGTGTTGCTTAGCACTTCGCGCATTGTATAAGTTGGGTTTAAAAGAAACCACAAGTGGTAAGGCAAAATTCCCACTTACCCTGCTCTGCTTCAAATGTTTATTTAACTAGACATGTTTAATTTAAATACTTGGTAATTTTTTGAAGACCCAAGAAGACAACTTGAGCATGTTTCACTCTTCCTGTTGCACTCACTGTTCCAACAACATGAATCAGGAACTTTTGGGGGCTCAGAAAAGACTGGAATAATTTTGGCTTTCCCTTCTGTAATTTGAGTTCTTCTAAATTAAACTCTATATTGATTAGGTTTTTTCTGGTTTCTTTATAGGAAAAAGGACAAGATTTTAGTGTGTATAAACTGTATAATAATTTTTGCTGTTGTACTCACTGCTGATGGTGGATTGTACAGGGCGATGTTTTTATTTCACTAAATGTAGACAAAATAAATTTAAAATAAATGGATTTAGTGTACACAAACAACTAATTCAAGTGTGTTAGAGTACAGGGTTGACAATCTTTTGGAACTAAACACTGTCCCCTGGGGAAATGTACTGGGATTATATTTTGTTAATAAACTTCATAGATGGATCTGTAGCCCCAGGGCTTCCCATCATAAATGCATATTTCAGGAGATTAAAGTGAAGCCAGCGTGCACTATTTGTTTTTAAAAACACATTTTAAACATGCAATAAAAAATTGTTACTGTAATGAAATTTTTAGTTCTCACCCTGGAACTTTTTTTCCTTCTTGACAGTATGCTGCAAAAATAGATTAAAAATAGCAGTTTGGTGGCATCATTCTTCTCACAGTTAGAAATTTTTGAGTGCGCATTGTGCTGCAGTTTTTATTAAACCGTATTTCTGACATTCCAATGCACATATTCTGTGCTTTCCCAGCCATAACTCTTTTTCTGCTTTAATTCAAAACAGTATTTTTTGTCTTGGTTCACATTACTTTCACCCATCAATCTTGAAAAATACAGCTGGGATGGGCTTTCCAATATGAAGAGCTGGAAATGATGCAAAAAGGAAAGCTTTCTTGTAGAGCATTTGCCAGAGCAGTCCTTGATGGGCTGTGCTAAACAAGTGCATGGTGCTGGTGCAAAGTTCCAGTGTGACTGGAGAGTTTTTCACATGTCCACAATTTTACCCCTCTCCAGCTTGTTAAGGTACAAGTCCTAACTGTTGTTCATGAGTAGGTTATTTCTTCTAAAGAGAGGAACTGGAATTAGGGTGATATTTTAGCTTGACTATTTGGAAGCTTTTTTTATGAAGCTTTAAGTTTACTGCATGCCCCCAACACACCTACACCCAGAGAGTAGCTTTTGAATCAGCAGGAGGTGGTGGCTGAAGAACTTTCTTGCCCTTGTCCCTCACGAATTTAGCCCCAAAAGAGATGAGCTGGGCCTTTGGCTTTATTGAAAAGGTGTTTGCTGGCTGTGACTAAAACACCTCTGTCTCTGCACAGCCTATGCAAATCTTCAGTAGAAATGTCATCATTGTTCAGCCAGTACAACTACTGAAAACAGGGAGCTGATCTGGGGTTTTGATTTTGTTTAAAGTCATTAGAAACATCTTCCTCAATAAATCATCTTCCATGTACCAGTATGAAGGTTTTCTTTTATGCATAACTGGCTCTTTATTAGCATCAATGTTGTGATATTGTGTGTTAATGTTTTCCCGTGTGCTTTGCAGGGAAAGGTGGGTTCAAGTCCTTTTCCCTGTGAACTTCACAGAGACATGACAGCTGTGATTTGGGACAGGAGGTCTTTGTCCTCTGCATTGCCTCTGTACTTCTGTTGTCCAACAGCAGATGTTTCCTACCTCCGATTTTGGAGGCGCTGAGGCTGAATGTTGTGTGAATGACTGTATAATTAGGTGTTGAAGAGTGTGTTTTTAAAAGCTGTGTGGGCAAGAGTGTTTGCCAGAAGAACAGCAGGTGCTGATGGCTATCTTCAGTAACAAATATTAAGAACATAGTTTCCATGTTAATAGAATTTTGAAGACACTATTCAGGAAGGTACTTCTGCTGAAGTCAGATTTCAAAAATATGCCCTTTACCATTGAACAACGAGGTAAAGGATTGAAAAATGGAGAATGTGAAAGCTCCAGTAAGACAGAAGGAGACTTCACTAGGACTATGCTTAATGTGTTTGTATGTTAATGAGATTTCATTTACAAGCTATAGAAGAATTCTGCTAAGCCTTATTTAATTTCTTTCTTAATTTCTGCTTAAAGCTTCTTTGTAATTTTGTTAAAATTTCATTAGAATTGTAGTTACATGTGTGAGTGCAATTATTAGTAAGTTCAGTTTCTTTGCATTAATGTGCAGCTAAATGCAATAACAAAACTTATACATGGAGTTTAATTCTTTGGAATTTTCAAAATTAAAAGTAGGGTTTGAGTTTTATAGCTGTTTGAAAATGTATAAGCATGTACTTTCCTTGTACACAAGTTTATTTAGAAGGATTGAAAGCATGCTTCATTTACCATCATAACAAATGTGATAATCCTATGGATCTCTGGTGCAGTTCTTGCTCTTTTCCACGTTCGCTACCTTTAACAGCTTTGATTCACTCTTTGTGTCTGCTGGAATTAATCCATACAATTTCCCCACTGGCTACAGGATAAATAAGCGCTGGGCAGACCAAGTCTGTGATCTTCAGCTACTCCTGAATGCAATGTCTCTCCAAAGACAAACATCGCTCTGCTGACCCTTAAGTTTCCAATGCCACACAATTTGTTCTACTTGCCACTGCTCATTGAGAATTGGCCAGTTGAGATTTCCACAGGCTACAGAAGGAGGTGGATTAGTTGGCAGTGATAATTATGTTTATGTTTATTGTTTATTATTTATTTCTCCCTTACTTCTTTAGGTAAGTGTGGCACAGCTGGAGTGACTTATGAGACTTAGCATGTACTGGGAGTCTTGTACATCCTGAACTTGGAGTGGGTTTCAAGAAATGAACAGAAAAATGCTAACAACCCCTGTCTAAGGCTGAAATCCTGGTGCCTTGAGCTGTTGTTCCGGCAGTCAGTCTGCAGTTACAGAATATGACAAGACTTGGGCTCACTGATTATTACCTTTAAAAGGAAACAGGTATTGTGGAAATCAGGGGGGCATTTAGCCCTCCCACAATGAGTATTACCTGAAATCTTGGAAACAGGGTATTTCCTGTGCATGTTTCATGTTCTTTGAGTGATGAGATTTGATAATGAACTCTGGTTTTTCAGTTGTACAGAGGTTCTTACTGTGAAGTGCTGCACTGGGCAGAGTCACACTGATACTGTGCTTGCTGCCCAGGTTCCCCAGTCAGCAGTGAGCAGCTGGTTGGTGCCATGTGATACCCAGGGGGAATGTGAAAAGAAGGGCAGCAGGGATGCACCAAGCAATGCTACCCTCTGGATTCTTTACGGTGAGCTCTGGTAAGAGCCCTGCTCTGGTGTGTTCACCCCAGGTGCCTGTGTGCTGCTGGCCCTGCCCTGCCCTGCTGCCTGAGCCGTGCTGTTGGCAGCAGGGTGAGCAGCGCCAGGGCTGTGTTCAATTGGTGACTCAGCCCGAGCTGGGAAACTCACCTGGGACGTGTGCAGGAATTCATCCCAAACCCCAGCTTGCATGGTTGAGTCCTAGGTGCTCCATGGGGAGAGAGCTCAGCTGCTTGTTCCCTTGAAGGAATTGCTACTCATTGCACTCTTGGATGAAGATGGGAATTGTGTTCCTTGGGGGATGCAAATATCACAAAGAAGCAAGTATAAATTCTGGTTCTAGGAAGTTGTGATTCAAATGAAGCTGTTGGTCTCTTTTGAACTGGAATGCAGGTGAGGGAGTAATGTTTGAAACTGCACCACTCTGCTCTTGTCTGATGGTTGTGATATAGAATGATATCAACATGGAATAATATTTATTCTCAATCTGCTCAGGTAATAATGGCATCATAAAAGGAAGAGTGGCAGAAAAATGAGCTTTTAGGAATTGGTGAATAATAGAAAAGAGTGAAAATACTATCCTGAAGGATAGGAGATAGGCTCCAGGTTCTCAAATCACTTTACTTCTATACTTTTTGACATCTTTAGCTTCTTTGGCATCTTCTGCACTTTAGCTGCAGTAACAGGTGTGCTCTGAAAAATGCATGGATGTGGTCTTATTGCCCAGGGACAGTCATGCTTTCCGTCCAGGTGGGCTGTTAGGATCGTGTTTATTCTGGTGGTATTTTTATCCTCTTGTTTTTAATCTTAGTTATTTATTCTCATTAGACTAGTACTTGAAGCCTCAGTTTTGACCACACTGTATTTATCTGATACGTGGCAAGTCACAGCATTAGTCCTTGCTTTAAGGAACTTAGATGTAAATATGGTAATGTGAATGTCTCTGTTTTTACAACCTTTTAAAACAAGCCAAGTTTTTCAGGGACAGCCTGAAAGTACTTTTTAGGGAAGTACTTTTTTTAGGGAAGTACACACAGACTGGTAAGTGTAGTACCTCTGCCTCATTCCACTCTAAGGCACTGAGTTTAGGCTGGTGCTTCTGGTCTTCTCAAACACGATCTGACCCTTTTTCCCCCCACAGGTTTTACCACAAAAAAAATCTTGCAAATGTGGTGTGATTGTACCTTGCAGCAGTATCTGCCTGGGTCTCCAGCCAGCCTGACACTCTGCCTGCTCTCAGCAGCTGTTTGTCCTAAAGCAAGAAGCAAATTCTGCTCAGGAGGGAAAGCCTTGTTTCACCTCCCCCAGTCCTGGAACTGCTGACCTGGACTAGCTGTAGACAGGGCAAGGAAGTTGTCTGGAGATCCAAGTGCTCCTGTTTGCCTGAGTAAAACTGAGAGGAAGAAAAGGGAGATCAGCCAGAAGGTGCTACTTCCAGCCCGTGTTCATGAATAGCATTCATTTTAGCAGTCCTATTTTGGGGAGGAAATATTCATAATAAGAAGCCCTGAAGTCCTCAAAGTGATGCTACAGTAGAGTTTGTTAATGCCTTACAATAATGGCTTTTGAGTTTGTGTGCACATTTTCCTTTGCAAAATTACCAGAACATCCCCCAAATCCCAGTAATGCCTGAGTTTCCCCGACCTGGAGAGCCACTTCTGCTAATATTTGTTGGCTGATTGGCTCTTGCTCCTTTTGGAGTTCTATTAAAGATGAGGCTAATAATCTGCAGCTTGTCTGTCACAGCATTTGGTATCAACTTAATTAAGCAAATCTACAATTCCAGCATAATGTGGGATCCAGGCCAAGACTTGTTTTTAATTAGAACTTTCGGTGTATTATTCTGTATCTTAGGAAGGTTGTCTTCAGGAAAGGGAGTAATTAGAAGCCTTCACAGTGTGTGGGTCTGAGTTGTTCCTTAAGCTGGAGCTTGGCCTCGCTGGCGAGGTCACCATCTCCTGGGGACTGGCTCTTATTAGCACTCGGCAGGGTGCAGTCACACCCGGCTCTGCTGCTGGCCTTCCAAGAATTCTGCTCTGAGTTGCCTTCAACAATGCTAAATGTAAATTAAACACTTCGCTGGGCCTTGCACGTCTTGGGTTTGTTTAGATCTGTCGGTTTTCTTTTTTCTGGAGGATTTTTAACTGAGGTGTAATTTATATAAAAATTGCTGGGTTACATCTTTCAGAAATGAGTCCTTAAAGCTGGGCACTGAAATTCACATCTAACAGGCTGAGTTCCCCCTTGTCCCACTGTGACCTGTGGAAGAGGATTGACACTGAGGATGTGGGCAGAGGGATCCCAAAGATGCCATCGGGGGGCTGTCTAAATGTTGGCTCTTTGAAGTTAACACACCACAGGAAAAGCTGAGAGAGTTGGGCTTGTTCAGTCTCAAGAAGGCTGAGAGAGGATCTAATCAATGTCTGTAAGGGACTGAAGGGAGGGTGTCAAGGACCAGGCTCTGCTCTGTGGTGTGAAGCAACAGGACAAGAGGCAATGGCAGAAACTGATGCCCAGGAGGTTCCACCAGAATGTGAGGAAAAGCTTCTCCACTGTGCAGTGATTGGATCAGGTTGCCCAGAGAGGGTGTGGAGTCTCCCCTCACTGGAGATACTCCAGACCTGTCTGGACACAGTCCTGGGCCATGTGCTCTGGGATGATCCTGCCTCGGCAAGGAGGCTGGACCAGATGCTCCGTGGTGGTCCCTTCCAACCTGAGCCATTGTGTGATCTTTACTCCCAAATACTCATTTCTGCAGTAACCCCATTTCTGCTGTAACCTCATAACTGGCTCATTACATTTAGTGGGTCTTGGTTTGAGTGCATGGAGCGTTTTGGGTTTTTTAAAAAATATTTTAGACAAACTGAAAACTGAGGAAAAATGGAACTGTCTGCAAGTGCCCTGTAACTGGCTCAGCACACATAACCCACATTTGGTGAGAGATGAGTATGAAAACCAGCCAAGGCCATGCAGTGCCTTTCTACAACATATTTGTTACTCCAAGGAAGCACATCTCTGTGTCTCTTAGCCTTGCCCCAAAACCTCTGTCACTTGAAGATAACTTTGCTTTTCTCTGGTTAGTCACCAGGTGCACAGGGAAGATGTGGTTTAACCCTGGGTGTCCCTCTGCCAGTGTGTGGCCCGAGTGCCCAGGATCCCGGTTCCCCGGGAGCCGTGGCTCAGAGGAACCTCTCTCACTGCACATTTCCCTCCTGCGAGGCTCGGAGCTGTCCCCTGTGCCAGCAGCTCCAGGCGTGGTGCTGCTCCCGGCAGGAGCTGGAGCCAGTCCCGGCCCTGGGAGGAGCTGGAGCTGCTGAGCTGAGCTGGGGCTGCAGCAGAGCCCCGGGCAGCCTCTGCCAGGTAGGACAGGCTGCAGCCCAGACAGCTCCCTCTGCTCTGGGCAGCTGCATTCTGCTTTCCTTCTCCTCCCTCTGTGTGTGTGTGTGCTTGCATCCTGACTCACAGTGTGTGGTGGGGCTCTCTGTATTTTCTGCCTGCTGGCAGACCCTTGCTGGATCACTGCTTTCTGATAGCTGAAACAAGAATCATTTGGGAGAGAAGTCTACTTAAATAAATGCAATAGGTTAGATGAGGTTTTGGTCATTGGGCCTTTAGTTTCCTCCAAAGTGGTGATGAATTGGAGTCACAGTGTTTGTAGCCAGAGACAACCTCTAAAAAAGATTTTTGTATTCAAGTAAAGCTTTAATCTTGATTTTTATCTCAATAGTGTGTATGCTTGTATATATTTATCATCTAGGAAGTATAGAATTGTCATCTAGCAGGTTAATTTCATAGTTTTGTCCTTGTTATAGACAGAGCTTCAGATTGGTGTAAAACAAAAAAAGTGTTTTGAAAAGAAATGAGGAAGCCTGAGTCATGTATTTAATGAGGCCTTCTCCCAAGGTGCTTAGGTAATACATACCCAGTCTCTCTCAAGTTAATTACGTTCTAATAATCCTTGTAAAGTACCTTCCTTACACATGTTGCTCTGAACTTATTAAATCCTGTGGTGCATCATCAGTTTTGGTGGCGTCAGCTGGAGCAAAGGGTTCTGAGCAGTGCAGAGGACTAGGCACAACTCAGGAACTGATTATGAAAAGGAATTTTTAATTATAGTGCTATGCCTTTCCGCTTTAGAAATTTAGACTTAGAGCAGACAGTATTCTCTGAGGCTTCACACCATAAAGTGTTTATTAGTTGTTTATGTTTGGACTTGAATTTGTGCAGGGCTTACCAGTGTATGCATTAGTGCCAGATACAATTGTTCATGTTTGTCCTGCTCTTACACCCAGCTGGAGTGCCCCAGCAGCTTCCTGTGTGTTCTGCTGTGTTACCAGTGACTGCCGTGTGGGAACGGGGCCCTAGTTTTTTGGAGTCCCGTATCAGAACTGTTCACCCCTCCTCCCCTCAGCAAAGCTACTTTTCACATAAGATTGAACTGCTATTTTCCTAATCTCTTGAAGAAATCTTTCTTGGCACGTTCAGGAGGTCACTATGAAAAATGTGCTTTTCCGTTTGGCAGCCAGACTGGAAAGCTGGGGGAAGGGGAGGCAGAGAGGAAGGCAAGCACTCATTCCAGTCAGGGACCAGGGTGAAATCAGCACTTTGCTGTTCTTAGAAGATCCAGCAGAAGCCAGCACTTTGTTCTGGTAGCAGCCATCCCTTTCCCCTGAGACCAGCAGTGGGTGAAGGCTCTCAGCTCACCAGGCTGCAGCACTGAGGGCCATTGCACCCAGGCTTTATCCCCACGTTTGGGGAGGCAGTAGATTTGAGACAAAGGGACGGCTGGAGGATATCCTTGGCCAAGGCTGAGGAGCCTGGTTTGAGCCCTTCCCCAAGGATATTTAGTTGTCAGGGCAAGTGGAAGAGGAACAAAATGTTTGGCTGGGTGGTGGGGCTGCTCTTCTCTGGGAGAGAGGCTCAAACAGAGGCTGAGGGTCAGCTCAGCTCAGGCTGCTTGTAGGAGGATTGGTAGATTCTCCTGACCCAGAGCTGCTGGAGAGCTGAGAACCAGGCCTAAAACTGTTCCCCAGGCAGCTTCATCAGGTAGAGTTTCTGAGATGAGATTGTTTCCCTGTCTCACCCCAGCAAGCACAGAATAAACGCATGGTGGAGGGTTCAGGATTTAACCCTTTTTGTGAGTAAGGCTCAGGTTTTTGGCTGTTGTAAAAACAGGAGAGATGCTGCACACCTTCAGCAGCCTCTGTGGGAGGCATCTGCCCATCTGGAAAACAATTTGGCCCCCCCTGGCCACAGCAGGAGCTGGAGAGGGCCAAGGTTTCTGCATCATTCCCTAACCAGCCCTTCCTCTCCATAGCTGCTCTGCAAGAATTCCCGTCCCCAGTCCTCTGTCACCTTCACCACACTGCTGCAGCTGCCCACTGGATTTTATCCAGCAGATGGGAGCAGGGATGGGGCTGAGAGCTGCACAAGGCAGCAGTGATGGCACTGCAGGAGGAAAGCAGCACTTGGCCCCCTTGCTCCCTCCTCACTGCCCTGAGAGGGAGCAGATTGCAGGTGCAGGGAGAAGGGGTGGGGGCAGGCACTGGGGCTGTGGTGATCCCTGCAGCCCGAGGGATCACCTGGGGTGGGAGCACGGGAACCTGCTCATGGGAGCTGCTTCCAGCTACGACCCAAGCCCTGATGAACTTAGTTCCAGTGTTTTCCTGTACAGGCAAATTCCCCTGTTCTTCACAGGCAGGAAGGCAGATGACTGCCTGCCCCTGCCCCTGCCCCATAGCAAGGAGCTGATGAATCATTTCCTTTTCCATATTTTAGTGAAATTGTGTTGTTCGAAGCTCATCTAGAGAATTTCAATGTTTTGAGCACTTGCACTCTTCTCTTCACTCTCTTCCTGCAATTGTCTGAAGGTTGGATTTTGTTTTTGTCTCCCTCCCAACAGCAGTTGTTACTTGCTCAAAGTGTTGCAGGTGGGTGCAAAATAATTTTTTCCTCATTTTCTAGACAGTCTTTTTTTAAATTATTTTTATTGTACATAGGTGTCAATGTAGCTTTTAAAGCATGAATGTGAATTTCTACCAGTGAGAGGGATCTCCCTAAGGGAAACCAAGGCACTGCTGCTTGTACTTTTAGACCTTGGAGATTTTACTTAGTTGAATATAAAGTTAGGATCATATAAAAAAGAATAGTTCAGAATTTTGAATAACAGACTTGTTAATGCTGGGATTTCTTAACAGTAAACCACTGCTTTGTGTGCTTGGCTGTTGGAGAGGGAAGTTGGCATGTCAGCAGAAAGAGATGTGTTGCTCTTAATTAGATGGAGCTGGACAGATCACCAGAGGCCCCAGTTTTGATTTAAATACTGGCTACAGCGGGGGCAGTTCTGTATAGGAAGTGGGTTTGGCTTGACCTGTATCATGTTGCTCCTGGGCTGGCAAATAGGGAGATGAAGGGACAATGTGATTTATTGTCCAGACACCACAAGAGACCTGGAAAGCAGTCCATTTTCAGCATTCCTATTGTCATTTATGCAGTAAGATAAGTTAAGTACCAATATGTAAACCCAAGGAGCAACAAAAAACCCCTTGGACTTTGATTAAGGCCACTGATAACATGGGTATCTCAGGAAAAAGAAGCAAAGAGGGCACTGAAAATGGGAAGCCTGGCACCCAGCTTTTATTGGCTATATACAGTAACCCAAGACCTGGTTTCCAGTTGGGCAGCAAGCTGCCTTTGTTGTGAAGGGTGTAACTATGAGTCGAGTTTTTTTCCCAAAGCTCCTCTTTCCTGATTTATATCTGCCCTTATTGTTATCTGTTACGTTCACATGGTTGGGGTTTTTCTTTTGTTATTTTGTTTTCCTTCCTTGTTTTCAAAGAATAGCTTATCTGTGTGCCCCAGAAGGGTGGGACTCGCAGAGATCACAGGCTTTTTACAATGAGCCAAAGCCAGCCTGCTGACTACGAGGAAATTTGCTGAGGGTTCCAGCCATGAGTGCCACATGGGCTTTGCAAAAGGCAGTGATTGCACTGGGATTCGGCTGGGTGCGGAGCAGCTGCTTCTACTGCCGAGAGACAAGCGAGCATCACCTGATCCTGGGAAATCACTGCCTGTGCTCCAGTGCTGTGCATCTCTGCTGTTCTGCCTTGTGAACAACAGGAGCAGGAGGATACAGACCTGTTTCTGGACACTTGGGTTGCATGTGCTCAGTGACGAGAGCTCCAGAGCTGGGAATGAGCCTCGAGCCGAGCTCCGCTGGGATGTGACCTGGGACCGCTCACTTAAAGCCTTAAAGTCACTCTGCACCTGCCCCCTCTGCACGTTCCCTGTGCTTTCCCACGTGTCTCATCAGGTTACTGCAAAGCCTGCAGGGCTCTGAACTCACTCTGTTCAAGGCTCAGAGTACACCCTCGTGTCCCTGAGGCAAAGAGCAGAAGGAAGGCATCAGTTTGTCTGGTTTAATTTTTTGCCGGGAGTCTTTGCAATGGATGATGGAGCAGAGTCTCTGATGACTGTGCATCTCCTCACACATTTGGGACACTCCTTTCCTCTGCAGCAAACTTTGGATCGGCTTTTGGAGTGGCTCTGCCTGGACATTCGCCTTTTCCTGGTGTCTGAGCGAATTCCTCCCCTGAGATACTACGAGAGATACCGCAGGAGGAGCTGCAGCTTTCCCGGAATATCCGTCGTCCTTTTTCTGCACGAGGACTTGGGAGAGGAACGGATTTTCCAGGTCCACGAGCAATTCCAGCACCCTCCCTGGCGGTACCAGCGTGCCCAGTGTACAAACGGGCAGAGCCCCTCCTGTGCCCCATCCCACCAGGACTTCTACGGCCTGGATGAGCAGCTGCCCGTGTGGGGCGTCCGGCGGGTGCACCGCGGCCCCGAAATCCTGCGGGTCACCCTCTACTGCAGCTTCGATAACTACGAGGACGCGGTGAGGCTCTACGAGATGCTCCTGCAGAAGGAAGCCTCCGTGCAGAAAAGCACTCTGTGTGTCTTCGTGCTGCACGCCACCCCACACGTGGCCATGCAGCTGTGCCTGAAGCAGCTGCCCATCGGGGTGGCGGCGCAGCCCAGGGACTCCTCAGCCTTGCAGTTCAAGGTGCAGGAAATCGGGCAGCTGGTGCCCCTCCTGCCCAACCCCTGCGTTCCCATCAGCAGCACCAGGTGGCAAACGCAGGACTATGAGGGAAACACAATTCTGCTCAAGGTATGTCTGCGGTGCTCTCAAGAGGAGGGGTTTTATCTACTTATTTCCAAGGAAAGCAGGGCTGGTTCAAAAGGGAAATTCCGATTTTGTTTCATGTTCGTGTTTTCCTTTGAATTTGTGTCTGCCAGTGCTGTGATGCTGTTGATAAATACAAGCACTGATCCTTGGAATATTTTTATACAGTTAAATTAACATCATTACTGCTTGCCTGAAATGCAGATTATTGATACTTTTTAAGGCATGCTAGCTTAACATCTTCTCTCCTCTGCCCTCCTCTGTAGCACCCTAAATCTTCTTCTGATAAATCATTGCTGTATAAATGTTTTCCAAGCAGATTTTTGACATCCAAACCCAGAAGTTTGTAAGTGTAATGTTGATACAGCATCACCTGCAGTTGAGGTTGTGACATCACAAGTGAGTTGCAGTTGGGCAAAAGTGACAAAGAGATGTGTCCTAGGAAATCTTTGCCTTTTCTGTTGAAGTGTGCGGTCCAGAGGTTATATAAATACAAATTTAAAACAAACAAACAAACAAACAAAAAAACAACCAAAAAACCAAAACATAGTCTGTGCTGAGAACATATGTAGTGAGAATTATACATGTGAGTAGAATGGCAGTTTGGCTCAGTGTGCTTTCCTCCCATTGCAACAACCCTTCCCACCTCTGGTTATTTTTTTTTCTTGTAATTTGGATTTTAAATTATTTGCCCTGGCCTTTTCTTTTTCCTTCCAGAAGTCCTCTGTTACAGGTGATGTTAATTACTTGATTCAGCCCATTTTTATGCTGCTCTGAACACTAACCTTAGGGTAGCCCTTGCTGCCTCATTCAATATCAATTTGTAAACTGGTTTGCACCCACTTGGAGTGGTCCAGGCCTTGGGTATCTTCACACAGCTTTGAAGTTGGTCCTACCTGAAATAGGGGATGGGCCAGGTGGCCTCCAAAGATCCCTTCCTAGATTACTCTGTGGCTCTTCCTGCTGTAGATACAAGGTCTTTGAGCTGACAGATGTACATGAATTCACTGGCAGGAAATTTGGAAGCTTATTTTGGGGATGTGACCATGCTGCGCTGTGCTCCTCACAAAGGAAGGTGTAATCCACTTGAACCTGAGGATGTATCTTGTGTCCAAGCTCCAGACAGCAGGCTGACAGCCTGGTGATTTATTCTGCAGCTCTTCAGCCCATACTGTAAATTTTTCCTCTAGATACCTGCTAATTAGCCCCAGCCCCAACCTTCTACCATATTGCAAACTAAATCCAAGGCTCTACTCACAGACTCCACACGAATTTGTCATTTTCCCCTGAAGCCCCTTGTGGTAACTGGCAGTGGCTCTCCTTTCCAAGTGTTTATCTAGGTTCCTCTGGAATGCATGTGGATTTTTTTGTATCCACAGCCTCCTTTGGCACGGACTCCCCCAGGTGAATTGACTCAGGCTGCAGGTGACCCCAGCACAGCGAGGCTGGGCAGGAGCATCGTCCTTGGTCAGGCTGGAACTGTGTGATAACTGGCTTCTCTCTCGTTTTCAACAGGTGCAAAGCAGCTCCAGGACCCTTGAAACAAACATCGGGCTTTCCCAGCAGCACAACAATACAGGCAGTGGGGAAATTCCTCAGGACTGTATGCCAGCCCCTCTCCCTGCAAAACAGGGTAATCCTGGGCGGAGAAGCCACGAAGTCAGACCTCGGAGGGGTAAAACAAAACCTGACCCAGGTGAAGCCCTCGTCTCTGAGCAAGCCAGCAGTGACCTCCAGAGGCCCTTGTGCTCTCCGGGCGGTGTGGCAGCAGCCCGGCCGAGCTGTGAACCCCCATCGCTCCGCAGGCCGGCGGGCCGGAGGCTGCGGGCTCCTGTCCCCGAGAGCCGCCGGCACCGGGCAGCGGAGGAGACCAACGTGGACACCGGGCTGGCCGTGGGGAACCCCGGGAGAGCCCGCTGCCCGCTGAGCCGCTTCCCCGGGGCCCTGCGGAGCAGCCTGGGGCAGCTGCCATCCACCGGGACCGGGTTCGGGGCCGGCGCTGCCCCTGCCCTGCCCGCCCGGGGCAAAGCGGAGCCCGCAGCTCCGGAGCGAACCCCGCGGGCCAGCCCCGCACATCCCGCAGAGGACAGCGAGGAGGAGGAGGAGGAGTTCTTTATATGAATGAAACCAAACGTGCCAGGCGGCCTCATCCTTCCCAAAGCACCGCGGAGCGCTTTTGGATGGGCTGTGGCTGCTGCCGCCCAGGGTGTACCTCTCTGGCTGTGACACCCCACGAAGGGTCACTGAGGCAGACACTGAATTTCCATGGAGAGATGCTAAGGAGGCTGCAGGAAAGATAAAACTGTATTTACAGAATGTCGTTGTTTTGGTTTGGTTTTGGTTTGTTTTTTGTTTTTTCTTTTAGTGCACAATAGGTGAGGAGTATGTTGTGCAATGAATAGGAATAAGCCTATATGACTCCTACATATGACTCCTACAGCTGTTCTAAGATTCTAAAAAATAGATAATGACATCTTCAGATGGGTTTTGAAGTGCAGCTTGCCTGAGCTGCCCAAGCAGCTGGATGCCCCCAGCTGTGGGGACTCACCATCCTTTGCCAGGGCACACTGGAACAAGGTCATGGCATGGTCACAGTGGTTATGCTGCTTTTTCCTTTGTGTTCCTTCTTGTTTCTCCTGTTGTTGGTATTCAAAATCTATCAATGTTGTAAATCTTATGCAAGATTTGAAACATAAGAATATTCTTTTAAATATTTCTCAAGAAAAATATTTCTAGTGAGACCTTTTTCCCAACTCAGCACAGTAAATGCAAAAAACCCCACACACTTGACGTGCCAGTAAAACCTGCTGTTGCCTATTCATGTGACACTTAAAATAAACCCAGCAACAGGCCAGGCTTTGTTAAACCAGTGTGCAATTAGCAGGCAACCCTAGCTGGGTTTTAATTAACAGAAGACAAGAGCAGTTAAGAGTCTTGGAGGGAATTGCTAAATCCTCCAGAGTAAAAAGGACAGGAGAAATGAAGTCATGATTCAGCATCAACAGATGCTGAAATAACTCCCATCTTGATCAGTTTTCTTTCTCAAGTAGGATTAAATAAATCTCAGAGGGAAAGAGATGGGAAGAATATGAAGGAGGAGTGAAATTATTCAAAGAAAAGCCACATCTCATCCTATGTACCTCCCAAACAGTACAACAAAGAGGTATTTTCTCCCTTAAATATATCTGAATTCTGGAGGGGATATGGGGAAGTCCCTGCTCTGGGCCCTCCCAGCTGGTGCTGCCCTGCCAAATGATGCTCATGAACCCTTCAATTTGGGGACCAAAACCTACAGAACAGAACACTTCATTCACTGGACACTTACAAACATCCCCCAGGTTTTCACGAGATGCACAAACATGGAGGGCTGTCTAATGAATCCTGCTGTGATGTGTTACACCTACAAGGGTGATTATTTAATCTTTCCTAGCACTGGAAACTCGGCAGGGCTTTTCAGAGCTGGAGACAATGTCTGGTCAGTAGGGAGGCAGCCAAGAGGAAGCACATGGAAGAGGAGGGGGCTCAGAGCAGGGCAGTGCTCTCTGAACACGAGGGTACAGACCTGCAGTGGGCATGGATGGATAATCAGGAACTTGGGAATAAAGGCATTCCTTTGTGGGAATTCCTGGGAGAAACAGCTTTAAAGAGAGATTTCATGGCCTTCTATCTACTCTCTCATGCCAAAGGTACTTGAGTGTGACTATTTAGCACAATCCTATTTTACCTAAAAGAAAGAGGCAGAAGGTCAATATCTAGCCTGGGAGAAATGCTTCATCATTTGGGGAAAAAAAAAAAAAAGAAAAAAAAAAAGGGTGATGATGAACAGTCCCACCTGAACTGAAAGGCTTTTCTCCTGCATCACTGGCACAGTCTGGATGATGGAAGGAGGAAATCTGTCCTTGCAGGAGCAGGGGGTGTGCTGAGAGAGAGAGTTGTGGGCAGTGGGGGGCAGAAGAAGCAGAACTTGCTCTGGGGTCACTTTAACACAACATGAAGGGGTGATTGCTCTTGCTTTTTTTTTTTTTTTTGTTTAGCCCCTGGCAAGAGAAATTGTGTCTTTTGTCTCCTGAAGCAAGCACAGTGGTATTTCTGGGGGATGAGTAGCCCGGGAGCACTCCCTGATGCCTGGATATGAGCACAAAGGCAGGGGGTGCTGCCTTGCTCCTCACTCCTGGTGTGGGGCTGGGCTGTGGCAGGCAGCCAGGAAACCACTGCAGTGTCACTGAGATCACAGGCTCGGCCTCTGGTGCTAAAAGAAGCTGGCAAGCTTGATCCTTTTGGGGAAGCAAATGCTGAAAGCACTCTTCTGCCCTGAATTCTGGGCCAAATTCAGCTTTTACGAATGCCTTGGTAAATTGTGAGGCAATCCTATGAGTGCAGCCGAGCCTCCCAGGTTTACACTGGTGGGGCTGGGGTGGGACTTTTATTCTCTTCACCTGTGTTGGTGTCGTGCCCTGTACCCAGAACAAGCAAAGCCTCGCAGCCACATGGAAGAGGAAAAGAAATGTTTGTAACAGGTACACAAACCAGAAATTGTCTTGTTTGTTGAAGAGGAGAGTGGCAGCTCCAGCCCCTGCACGGGCTGGGTGTAACCGGGATCCACTGTCACCTGTGCAGGGCTGGAGCAGTGATGGTCACCTCCTCTACTGTCCTGTCACCTGTGCGGGGCTGGAGCAGTGATGGTCACCTCCTCTATTGTCCCGTCACCTCTTGTTTTTTTTGCAAGAGGACCGCGGGGCCGCTCCTGCCTGTCCCTGTGGCACCAGCTCCGCCTGCTGCCCGCACTCGGCATCTTTGTCCCCGCGGTGTGTCCCTGTCCCCCTGCTCCCCGCGGTGTGTCCCTCTCCCTCTGCTCTCCTGGCGGTGTGTCCCTCTCCCTCTGCTCTCCTGGCGGTGTGTCCCTGTCCCTCGGCTGTCGGCTGGGTCCCTGTCCCCTGCTCTCCCCGCTGTGTTCGTGTCCCCTGGCGGTGTGTCCGTGTCTTCTGGCGGTGTGTCCCTGTCCCCCTGCTCTCGGCTGTGTGTCCCTGTCCCCTGCTCTCCCCGCGGTGTGTCCCTGTCCCCTGGCGGTGTGTCCCTGTCCCCCTGCTCTCGGCTGTGTGTCCCTGTCCCCTCGGGAGCAGCATCGCAGGGATGGCGAGGGCTGCGTGCTGCGATCCGAGCTCGGGGCCTTGTCCCCCTTTCAGCGTGGTCCCAGCACGGATCTGCCCCTCTCCTCCTGCCCTGCCCAGCCCGAGCAGTGCCCGGGATCCCACCGCGAGGGTGATGCTGCTCCTGTGGCTCCACTGCCTGGAGCTGCCCCCACCCGGCCCCATCGGTCTGCACTGCTCTCCCCAGGCTTTGCAGCCTCAGATCTCCAAGCCCAGCCGTGTCCCAGCGTGTCTGAGCTCCTCATGGAGCTTCAGTCCCTGTCCCCACCCCTCCAGCAATTGGGGCTTTTAATCCTCACTTTCATTAACGTGAAATTAACCTGGTAGAATAGAAAGCAGTAGAGGTACTAATAACAAAGAAAGCCCATTTCTCTCTCATTGATTAATTTTCTCTGACAGCAAAGTAGTCAATTAAGGAGATCTGTCATGTAAGTGACAGGGGAAAATAGAGTTCTCCTTAACGTGTTTTATTGTTTTTTGGCAGCCTCAGTCACTGATGCTGTGCAATGTCATGTGCAGTTGTTACTCTGCATCTGCTGTGTGTAAGAAGAGTTGATATAGTACTGACAAGCTTGCTACAAAGATGTTTTTCTTAAAAATGCTATGAATTCTCCCTTTTCATCAGCTGTTGAGCACTGAATGGTCACTCTAGGACAGATGTGATGGAGTAGGGCAGGGAGTGAGGTGAGGAGTGGGACCTTTGCTTTGGCAGGGCAGAGCAGGAGGAGATACAGAGCATCCCAGGTCATGGCTGTCTCTCTCTGTGCCTCACTTGCAAAGGGAATTATGAAGCTCAAAGGCACTGAGGCTTTGATTTTTTCCAATCAGGAACCGGAAGCCAAAATGAAGCCAAAGGAGGTGTCTGGGCTGTGAGAGGGACAGAGAGAGCCTGAGGTGTCCCTGTGGTACCCTGCGTGTGGCACACATCCTTCTCTTCCCTCCCATTATCCCGTGTAGATTGGCAATCAGGAGAATTCCCTGCAGCCCCTTTTTGCCCGTGGTGCTGCTGGCACTGCTTAGGGGAGGAAGGCCACTGGAACCCCCTGCCCATCCTCCCTGGCACCTCCTGCACACAAATTTGTCTTTGCAGCAGCTGCTTGGGCTTGTGTGGTGAAGATGGACAGTCTGGCTGCTGGATTTTGCTGAGCACACCTCCAAACATTAGTCATGGCAGTGTGACAGACCAGCTGGGGTGGGACATGCAGGAGAGGAGCATGCATGTGTTGGGGCAGGGGGCTCAGCTAGGGTGGAGCTGCCCAACCAGGGCATGTTCCTATGGCAGCTCTGCTTTCTTCCCTTCTCAAGACACTGTTTTCCTGCAAGGCTTGCCAGCACCTTTCTTTTGTCCTCAGGGAAGTGGAAACTCCTTTTTTCTTCAGGGTAACTGTGGAAGGCACATCCCTGTCTCAGAGTGCTGCTTGCCTTTGGACATCAGGGAACACAGGGGGAGGCCTTGGCAGCAGAAGCTTCCTGAGGATGGGGTAGGAGGCACAGGAGTGGCCTGAGTGCCCCCTTGGGCAGGACCCTGGGGGATGATGTACTTCCCTCTGGCCAAGTGCCTGCAGGCTCTGGGCTGCATCCCACCCTGCAGTGGTGCTGGAGGTGCTCTGCTGCTCTGGAACCCCCGTGGCCACACACACTGTGGAAGGAAAAACAAAAGTGCCTTTTGCAAGAGTTGCCTGCAGCTGCAGAATGTTCGTCGGGGTGAACCCTCTGTCAGGGCCCTCCTCTGCCACAGGCAGGTGAGCCTGCAGAGCCTGGGCTTCAGCAGCAGGCTGTGCCCTGGAACTGTGCCCTTCTCAGTGGCAGCTGCTCCCCATCAACTTTACTGTCAGGAAAAGCTGCTCATTTGCAATGCAATATCCTAAATTGAACACCTCAAATACTCAGTACCTCAATGAAGTGTCAGAGATGTTCCCCACCCCTCAAACCATAACAGCAGGAATACAGAATAACAAAATACAGCAGATGTTACAATAAGAGCTTCCTTCCTGCTCCCAGGTGTTCCCAGGTCTTCTTTGGTTGCAGAGGATGCGCCTGATCAACGTGTATTAAAATTCAATTATCCTATTTTTTAAAGAGAAATAGGGATCATCCCCAAGTTTGAGAGGAACTCTGGAATGAAAAGTCAGTGCGGCAGGAAGGAGTCAGAACAGATGTGTTGTCCTGGGCACTGCCAGGAGGCAGTCTTATCTTCCACGGAATTTCTCAACCTCCCCTTTCAGCAAACTGCTCCTGACAGCACAACTGCATTGCAGTTTGCTGTGCTGCACTTCTGATGTGTAATTCTCATTATTGGAGAGAGGTTTTGAGAGGTTTTCATCTCCCATTGAGCACTTGTATTAATATTCCAGTTCAGGATCTCAGTTCTGCTGCTGATTACAGGCAGGGACAGATCCAATTCCTATTAGGGTGAATTTATATTCTTTAAGAGTCCCCAAAGCTTTCTTCTCCCCTATCACCCTTCTTCAGGCACTGGCAGCCTGGCTATGCTGGGAGGTGATTAGGTTTGTAAATTTGTTCCTGCAGACACTCAGTGACACTGTTCATTTTCTCATCTCCCTCGTGCAGCTGAAATTGTGACAGCCTCACTTCTTTAATTGGGATCATCCCCAGCAGCATTTTGGCATCAGAGGAAGCCTCACAGGGCTCAGGCCCAGGGAGGCACAGAGCAGGCAGGAGCTGCTGGGGCTGTGAGCTGCCACAGCTGGGGGAGATTAGTCCTGGCTTCCCAAAACTGAGAGGGTGTGAAATACCCTGACACCTGACTGGAGGTGAAAGGTGCTTGCTCCGAAGTCATCTCCCTCCTGTTGGCCTCACTGGATTTCAGCACCTTGGTGGGGAGAAAGGAGAAAGCCCCTCCTCATACTCCTGCCTTAGGTTTGGCTCACTGCTGCTCTCTTGGGAGCTGTGTGAGTCATGGAGGAATGATGAGGCATCCAAAGCCTCCCAGCCCTTCTAACACTGTCCCTCTGCCCCTGTGTCACTGCTGGGAGCTGGCATTGTCCCTGGTGGGTGTGGTGCTGCTTGGTCAGAGGCTGCAGACACAGGAGGGCTGTCACCAGCCTCCAGCTGGGTCTGCTGTGCTCATGGTCTTCACAGGAGTGCCTGGATTGGGAGCCCAGGCCATCAGTGCTCATCCCTGATCCTCTCTCAGCTCCCCTCTCCTCCTGGCAAGGCAGCAGTGGCTGTGTGAGCAATTCTCTCACAGGTGTTGGGAAGACACCTGAGCCAGCCTGTCCTCTTGCTGCTTTCTGAACCTGAAGCTTCATCCTGAAGTGGATGGTTGAAGTGGAAATGTGGTTTGTGGTTTTGCTTTTGCTTTACCAGAATTGGCTTAAAATGCCCCAGGGATTCTCAATTAAGATAGTAAAAAAATAAGGGAGGTTATACTAAAGGAAACTCCCAGGATAATACAAAGGATTCTGAGTGTGCAGTGAGTACAAAGGGAAAGTATTTTGGCCATTCCAGTGGCTAGAAGTTTTATTTCCAGTCTGGCAGCAGAACTAAGCAAGCAGATCATCTTTGTTGGCCGTGTTAGATGGAAGCATGCTCTCAGGATGAGCACATGTGCTGGGAACAGCACCTCCAGCAGCTTCCCCTGGATGCAGTGCTCTGGAAGCTGGTGGTGGTCACTGGGGTGAATAAATGGGTGTTGTGAAACCTCGTGCTTAGATGGCATGCAGCATTTCATGGCACTGATATTCCACTTCCCTGGGGGCTTCCTTGTCCACTGAGCAGAGTGGTTGGTGTGTGGCCTGTGTGCCCTCCTGCCAGTCCTGCCAGCTCTTTGAGCTGTTGCTGCTCTCTCCAGAAGGGAGCAGCTGGAAGGTGACTCATCAGGTTGGTTCTGCCACCACCAGAAGTGTCTTGGTGGAGCAGAGGTACAGTGACACTGTCTGGGCATCACTGAGGGTCCTGCTGGGTCCCCACTGGCCTTGGTGGGATGGTTTGGCCACCAGATGGTTTCACACTGAGGGGGGCACTGGCTCCCAGCTCTGCAGCCCAGCTCCCCAAAATCTACAACCCCAGCCTAAGGCTCTGAGGGTTTCCACCAGTCTGTGTGAGCTGGGACACCAGAGGAAGGGGTGGGACGAGAGCAGAGTTTCCCTGAGAATTTAACTGTGGTTTTCTCATCTTGTTTTAATTTGGAGCTACTGGGCTTTCTGAAGAGAACAGCTGATTGCAGAAATGCCTCATGCTGATGTTTACCAGATATTCTCTTTAGATGGGAAAGTCATTCTGTATCATGAGAAATTTCACAAGTGTTAGCTTTTTTTATTTTGCAAGTTGGAGTGAAACCAGATTTCAGGAAGTTTAGATTTCTCACAAACTTGGAAGTTTGGCCACTCTTAGGTGCAGCTCTCTGACACCCTCTCAGCCACCTCATCCTGCAGCACATGGCACAAAGTGTTAAAGCAGCTGAGACCAGGCAGGTACCATGGGAAGCCAAGCACTTTCTGGTAGGGAAGAGCAAATCTTTTACTCCTCAGAGCTGCTTTGATTCAGCAATTGCCTCAGTGGAGACTTCAGCTTTCCAGTCTCATTGTTCAGCTCTGGTAAAAACCACTGTTGTGTTTACAAGTTCTGAGTGATGACAGGCCAGAAGCCTCCCCAGCATTTAATTCCTCCTGTGTCAGTGTGCTGGCTTGGCTTGCCCACATCAGCACCCAGGGCTTTCTCTTCCTTCTCTGCTTGCCATGAGGCTGAGCTGTGAACAAACCTGACCCTGTACTGTCCCTGTGCCTCCCCACACTGGAAACCCCTCAGTCCCTGTTTCCAGGCATCTCTTGTTCCAAGAGGTTGCATTTGGTTTGTAATTTGCTGGCGTTGGTGAGGCAGGTACTGTGGCACGGGCATCCTGAAGGGCCCTCGTGCTCCATCTGTGCCCTGTGTTGTGTTTGGTTCCTAGGTTTAGTTTGGAAACAGGGAATTGCTGCCAAGGCATCCGTGGGAGCAGGAGGTGGGAGCAGGGTGCCAGAGGTGCAGTACCTTGGCAGGCAGGCTCAGCTGGGGGGGTTGCCAGGAGCAGGGGTGGTGGTGGGAGGACACGCCAGGGGCTGGAGTCGGTGCCTCTCCGTGCAGCAGGGCAGGCTGGCCTTGAGGAAGAGCTCCTGCTGCTCCTTGTCCACAGGTGCTGCTGGCACAGGCTGTCTCCTCTGGATCTGCCTGGGGGAGTGCAGCACACACAGAGCCAGCAGCAGCAGCCAGTGTGACCCCAGAGGCAGCACTCCTGGGGCTGGGAGCAGGCAGCTCCCAGGATTCAGGTTTCAGGGTGGGAGCTGCCAGGGCAGGGCCCCCCACAGGAGCAGCCAGCCCCCTGGCACAAGCTGGGTCACTGCCACTCACAGGGGATGTACAAAGCTGTGTCCCAGAGAAAACCTCCAGCCTTTAGCCAAAAAAACAACTGGGAGGAGAGGAAGGAAGGAAGGAAAACCCATAAAACACTTTCTTCTAATGTCTTGCAGATTCACAGCCCTTGCCCCAGTTATCTGGCTGTTGGGTTTTATTTTCAGCTCTTTGATTCATGAGAGTGTGTTTTGGAGCCTTTTGAAGTGTGGAGACCACTTCCATCCCCCTGGTGACTCAAACCATGCACGGTGAGCCAGTAAGGTGGTGCTTCCATGGCTGTGCTCCCCAGGGAGGGGGATGCTGCTGCAGCCCAGGCTGTCACAGCACTGCCTGGCAAGGTCCCTTGGGACTTGCTGCAGCTGGGTTACATGCAATTTCTCACAAACAGAGCAGGATGGGGGGTTTGTCCTGGTTCAATCTGGGCTTTCCTTGATTCCGGGGTAGATGTGAGATTTGGTGAACTTCTGTATTTTCTGTGTTCTCCTGTGCTTTTATGGCAGAACAACAACAAACCTCAGACCAGGCTTGTCATCAAAGCCTGGCTTTGAGTTGTTTGTGAGGGAAGCTGTGCTGACCATGAAAATACTTTGCAAATATTGCAAAGGTTGAATGGAGATCTTCACCTCCACACCCACCATGGAGCTCCTGGGCCTCTGAGAGGTGGATGAGGATGCCAGTGCTGGCCACCCATGCCTGGTGCCCACCTAGAGACTTGTCTGCATTTCTCAGTTGCTCTTCTGGGTAGGATTTGTCTGCAAGAGAATCTATCATGGCTTTGATTCAAAACATGGTTACTGCTTGGAGGGTGATTATTTGAAAGCATTTGCTCTATCTGTGTCTGTTTTATGCTTTGTCTTGCTTGATCTACACCCAGCAATGCATGTTGGCAGCCTCAGCCTGTCCATCCATTATCATTAATGCTCCAGCACATGGTTTTACTTTATGGAGGATTGCACAGGGTTGCTGATGGTAATGGGAAAGGAGATGTTATGAGCATGCAGCAGCCCCTTTTAACACTGACATTTTGGACGGTTTTTGAAAGCAGTCACCCGTTGTATGTTCTAAAAGCTATTTGCCTGTAATCTTAAACTGTGATAACAATAATAACAATAACCTTGCTGATGCAGAGGTTGTGTGGGAGAAACACTGAAAATTTACTACGAAGCTCTGCCAAGCTTGAAGCGATTTCTGCTTTTCTTTTTCTCCCTTTTCACGATTGAAAGCCGTTTCTCGCAGCGGTGGCTGGCAGCTCCAGCTGTGCCGTGTCACAGGAGCACAGGATCAGGCTCTGCAGGCTCTCTGCAATGTCCTTTTGCAAAACACCTGGGAGGCAGCGAAGGGATCTCGCCAGAAATGTGGGGATGCAATTCGGTCCGGCAGGGTGTCAAAGGAGTGACCACTTCCCCTCCCAACCCAGGCGTGCCCCGTTCCTGCACGTCTGCAGCTCAGAGAGCCCAGCTCTGAGCCTGTGTCCGTGGAAACACCTGGTTCATCCCGCACGGAGACTGCACAGCCGCTCCTTTTTCTGGGAAGGATGCGCTGCCCCAGGCTGTGCGGGGAGGCAGGGTGACAGTGGGTGACGCCTGCGGGTCTCCCGGGCTCACAGCCGCGGGTTGATGCCGTGGGTGCCCTGTGGGGCTGAGGGCAGGAGCTGGGAGCTGCAGGGTGAGGAGCAGCCCCGGCTCCAGACACCGCTGGGACCGGAGCCGCCGCTCGCAATGAACGAGATTGTCACCAGAGCAGCGCCCGGTCACGGCTGAGGAGCTGCTCAGCCCCTCTCCCGGGGCTCCCAGCCTCTAAACAAAATTACCCTGTGCACTGTCATTCCTCACGCTGATTCTTAGCCTAATCGTGCGTAGTTGGTTTGGGTTTTGCAACTTGGATGCAAGTCAATTCGTTTGAGTTTAAATATTCAGTCAATCAGATGCGGTTGGCAGAGTTGTTTTTTTCTTTCACCTCAGGCTTCACAGACATTTTGGTGGTCGGCATTGAGAGCATAAGGGCTGAAGTTACCCAAACCTCTCCACTGGATAGGAAAATAGTATTATTCTCATTTTATTCAGAAGGAAATGAAAATACAGGGATTTTGTACAGCTTGCCTAACATCACAGGGAGACTCCCTTTAATAAAAAGCAGATCTCTCATCTCCTAATCTTACAGATTAAAGCAACAACATCCTTCTTCCTTAATCCTTCTTTCATACACTTCAAAACTTTGCACTAACAGTTTGTTTTTGTTGGGCATGGCCTTGATAGTGATTTCTTTGAGCAATAGCCAATTCATGGGCCATTGTTCAGCGGTAATGAGCTGGCTTAACATAAATTCAACAGCATGCCAAGGCTCTACACCTGAACAGGCATCCAGAGGTTGGAACCCTGTCTGATATTAGAAAAAAAAAACAAACAAACAAACAAAAAAAAAAAAAAAAGAAAAACAAAAAAAAAACCAAAAAACCACAAAAAAAAAAACAAAAAAAACCCCAAAAAACCAAAAAAACCCAAAAAACCAAAAAAACCCAAAAAACCCAACCAAAACCAAAAAAAAAAACAAACCCCAAACTATTATTTTCTAGAAAGAAAGATGAGAACAAGTAGGAAGAGGATGAATGCAGAGGTATGGCATGCATACAGACTGCAGAGATCTCAGGTACTCAGGCTGGATTCTCTGTTTTCTTGTGCTGCACCATCACTCCCTGCTTCAGTTTTTAGAATTCCTCTTTGTCAGGGATGTGCTGAAACAATGACAGTGCCTTTATTTGGAGATGCTGCTGGGGGCTGAGAATGGCTCTGTGGAGGCTGGTCAGTGGTGGGTGGAGGGGAGGGAAGCTTTAGCACCTATAGGAGGAGAAGGGGCTTTTGATGGCAGTGAAGACATTGTTCTTGCTTGAAGCAATGATGAGATATTCAGTGCATCTTTCCTACATCTGAAGTAGCAGCTGAGAGGCCAGGTAGACTAAAGTTGAGGCACCTCTTGGTGAATCTGGGCACTCACAGACACCAGGGTATCTTGGAGGGATGTGCCTAGTGGGAACAGAAATAATAAATGACTGGTTTTATTTCCATTTTCCTTACATGTTTACATTAATTAAACTATTCCTGTCTTCCCCCCCCCCCCCTTCGTCTTTGGAGGTGCTTACAACTACAGGCTGCTGGAAGATCTTGGGGAGAGGACGGTTCTTCTCTGCAGGACCACTGATAGTGCTTGGAAATGAAGTTCTTAACAGCATTCAGTTTCCACCCTTCCCCTAGTCAGTAAGTGGTTATTCCACTTGTGTGCTGTGCAGTGCCTTGGTCTGCAGATCCTGGGGTATCTTTGCTGTGCACTGGGTGTTGGAAACATTGAGGCTGGCCCTGCTCTCACATTGCCCTGCAGAGCTGTGTACTGCTGCTTCTGCAAAGCGTGACCGGAACTGATTTTGTTTGTTGCTCGCAATAATTTTCTCCCAGGGTCACAGATTAGGCAGTTTTGGTTTGCTCTTTTCCCAGTTTGGTTTTAATTAGTATTTGACCTCTTCATTGCTGGTTCTCTTCTGCACTTGCTGTATTGTACTCATTTTGCTCTGGGCTGTTTTCTGAGAAAAACTAGGACATACTCAGTGACTTTTGGTAGATGTTATGCCTGGAAGGTGGCCCAGTGCTGTAAGAAGTGCTCCTGACTGGGTAATGGAAGCCAAGAACTGAAAAGTGTTCCAGTTAAAACATGGGAGTACCTCACACCATTTCAAAGCGGCTTAGCCTGTGTCATCGCGGTACCAAAAGAAAGGTGAGTCCAGAGTACTGCTGCTCTCAGGAGATGGCTGGTTGTGTAAATAATCACTCGAATTAGGAGCTGTCAGTGATAGCCTGAAGCCAGCCTTTTCACTTGCCCACGCCTCCTCTGTCGGAGTGAAGAGCGAAGGACATCGCTGCGGGCTCTGTGTTCAGGGAGACACAAGGCACTACCTCCAGTGTTCTGCTCTGCTTTGTGTGTCCGTGTTTGTTTAAACCTCTTCAAGAGTGTTTCCCAGGGTGATAAGATCTCAGCGGCACAGTCTCAGCAACAACAAGCACTGAATTTAGCCCTGAGAGGGCCGTGCTGTCAGGAGCAGCTCTGGGAGAGCAGCGCGATCTGCCCCGGAATGGGCCATCCCTGCAGGCAGGCAGGCAGCTCACAGCCAGCCAGGGAAATGTGACATCGGCCCTCACTTCAAACCCTCATCCGGGTCAGGTAGAAGTAAACAATTGCTCTTTCTCCTAGCCACGTTCAGAGGGTGTGGGGTCAGTACCTCCAAGTCAGATTTTATGGGATATTCAGCAACTTAGGCAATGGTGAAGGGAATCTCAGGGGGAGGCATCTGGTTTAAGTGGGATTTGATAGGGGTGACTTTTTGTCCAAATCGGCCAAGCCCCAATGTGCTTTTGTCAGTGTGTTTTCTCTCGGCAAGAACAGGGTCTTCTGCTATGTTTATGGAGTTCTGCATTTAATGGGGCAGTGACTTGCTGGTGATAGTGCTCTGTGATGGGTGAATACTGGAATTTTAGTGTCTAGTGCTGAACAGGCATAAACTTGCTACTTTGTCAGCATGATTTCCTTTTTATTGTATTGGTGCATTAAATCTAACAAACAATGGAGAGCCTCACACTGTGCTGTGGAAATGCTTCTATTCTCAGTCTTGTGCTCTTTTAAACACTTTGTAGATTGCTTTGTTACCTAGAAGCATAAAAGCTCTCCTGTAAATTGATGCACATCCACATTTGGATATAAATTAGTTTGTTATCCATCTGAAGAAAGGATTTCAGAACCCACAAGCATGGTCAGAATCATCTTGATCCAGTTTACTCCATAGTTTTGCTTGATCAAGCAGATGTTTTCTGTGTGTTCAGCAGAAGAGGGGTCAAACCCTGTATCTGAGCCTACTATTTCTGGCAAAAACACTGATGTTTTTAATCCTTTTTGAACAAGACTCTTCTGAGAACTTATTTTGATTTATTAACCTGGTTGTTTGAACACAGAGAAACAATCTGGAGCTGCGACCTTGATTCAGGAAAGTGTGTGCTCAAGTATTTCTGCTCTGAATCCCTCCAAGCTCAGCACAAAGGGCGTCAAGGAGCCTGATGTGCACAGCAAGGCTCTTCAGAGACACAGGTCAGCCAGTGCCTCTCCTTTGAGGGGTTTGGGTACGGTTGGCTCTTTGGTCTGTGTGGGGTAGTGGGGCCTGCACCATGCAGTTCCCCAAAGAGGTCTGCTGGAGGCTCTGCTGGAGGCTCTGCTGGGATCTACAGACTCTCCAGAGCTGAGGAATCCAGTGCTCCCTGCTTTGGAGCAGTGCTGACACAGGCTGAGCTGGCCGTGACAGGCCATGACGTTTGCAATGCCCCCTGGCAGAGTTGCTCTCTTATTGAGAACAGCTGGATTTTGGGGATGTCACCCCATGCAGCTGCATTAAATAATCTCGTCTCTCTCTCTCTCTCTCAGGACAAGAAATTTCCTCTTCCTACGTGCATGGGAACGTGTGGTGACACAGCATGAGTACAGCTGCTGTTCCTGATTTGGGCCATAGCAGTATCCATGGTGTCCCCAGCGTGGGCACTGCCCATTTCTGTGGAACCCCACAGCCTGGGTGACGAGGCAGCACTCATCTGGTCATGAGACCTCCCTTCCTGGTACTCACAGAGCTCCTGACTAATTCACACATCTCTGGCCAACGATTTTCCAGCGTGACTGCCTCAAAGAAGGCTCTTCTGACAAAAATGGCTGCGTTTCAAGGGGTGAGAGGGAGTCCCTGCTGCCAGAGTCAAACATGCAATTGCCAGCCTACATTTTCTTTGTAATTGCAAACTCCATGAGCGTTTCACTATGACTGAAACTATTTAATCCCATAGAGCTGACCTGAGAGTGCTGCAAACAGCCTGGAGTGGCCCAGGCTCAGCAGCAGAGGGTTTCCAGGCCAAGGTGGAGGTGGAGCTGTCCCTGCAGGGTGGGTGGCAGTGCCACTGCTGCTGGCAGAGCCGTGTACGCACTGAGTGTCAGGGGAGGTGTCTGCTGGATGTGATTACTGCTTCTCCTGCAGCATGGGTGTTGGGAAAGGAAACCCATGGAAACAGCAACAGACTCCAACAAACAGCCTTGCACATGACGAGCTTGTACACTGTCCATTTGGTGAGAGATGGCAGCAGCTCAGGGATCAGCACCGCCCACCCCGAGCGCTGCTCCCCGCGCTGATGATTGCCAGATGTTCAGGCACATCTGACTAACCTCTGCTGCACCAGGGCAGCCTTTTCTTGTGCTGCAGGCCAAGCCCAAAGCTCACCCTGGGATGGAGGGCCTCTGTGGGACACGAGGGCTTTGAGATGTTTTCAAAGCCCCAAGGTTGTTTGTATAAACATTGGAAAGCTGTTCCAAGCAGCGTGTGCTGTGTTTTGAATGCTGTTCACTTCTGGGCTTTGAAAATGTGTCAGATGTAGACACTGGTAAAAACCCAGCACTGTGAGTGACACTGGAGTGAAACCTGGGGATGGGGAAGGAGAGAATTAAAACAACTTAGCTCACACTACTTGTCTTACGTCTTGAATACATTTCTCTCCCTCTCTTTTCCAGAGAAATCTCAGTGGGCACCACTGTGTCTCAGTCATTAGCCAATTATTTTGTGTGCTGACTTAAGGAAAATTCAATCTTGGCCCTTCATGTTCTTTCCCAAAGCACACATTTTAACTGTATTTTTAATTTTGGATCATTTGCCATAGTTTTTAATTACCAGTCTTGACTTATTCTCATGTGGCTTTGTTAGCTCAGGAAAGCCTTTTTCCTTCATGAAACCTGTCTCCAAGGCAAGTTCCATGGGTCTGTGGGTGAAGTCCTGATAGACAGCAGGTCTTGTGGATTGTCCTTGTCATTTCTACCGGAGAATAGAAGGGCTGGCTGGTCAGTGGCACAGGGACAATTGCCACCTTTGGCTGCCAGGGACACTGAATTATCTCTCAGGTGAATGTTTCTGGAAATCCTTTTCCACCCAGCAATGCTCTGGCAGGTGAAGTGGCTCTGAAGGGGGATTCACACCCAGGCTTGGATTCATCTCTGTTCCAGTCTGATCTGTCTAATGGCCAGGACTGAGACAAACTCAGCTGGATGGAGGCTCAAAAGTTCTGGGATGGACACTGCATTTCATTGCTCAGTTGCTCTGTAGTCAGCACACAGCAGCACAGCATGATTGGCATGGGTGCAGAGTTTGTCAGGGAAATTTCTCTTCCAACCCATAAATGTAGGGCATCTGTCAGATTTATTCTGTTTTCATGGATCACGTGGTGCCCACTGTGGCCCCTTTGAAGTGATGGTATAGCTTGGTGTCTCTCTGACCATTGTTCATTGTGCAGGTGCCTCTTGGATATCTTTACGGAAAACTCAGGATGTTTTAGTACAAAACTCCAATGCCTAAATTCCCTAAATTCCCTAAATCCCATACTCATCTAGAAAATCCTCATATATTTGAACTTTATTCTACTTCCTCCCCTGGCCACTCCATTTTCTTCCCTGTCACAACAGGGCTCACAGGAGTTAGGGAAGGCTTGTTTGTAAGTGTGCTTGAAAACTCTCAGATACTGCACATGCACTCCAAAACAGTACCAGAAATCACTTCCTTTCCTATTAAGCACCAATAGAGACAATTTTGGGGTGCTTTTTTGAACTTCCACGTTTTCTAGAATTGCAGCCTGCACAGCTACAGCTCATTTCCAACATGAGAGAGCCACACCCAGGAGCTCAAACTGTGAAGTGGTGAGCAGAACCCTCAGCTGCTCCAGCTATTTCTCTTTGTAGATGAAGAGCAGCACAATGAAGCTGGCTGATGTCTCAGGTAAGCTAAGGAAAAGGTTTTAGCAGGTCAATAAGCGGGTGTCTGTTAGACAAACCTGGGGTGGAGATCTTCCTGGTGAAGAATGAATCATGAACTTGGGTGTTCAATGAATGAATCAAGCCCAGTATTCTTGTTTAAGAAAACAAACAATTTGTTGCCAACCTGGACAAACAGTGAGTTTTTGATCAGGACTTGTTCTAAACCAGTGGTGACAGCATGTGTCATCTGGGGTCATTATAAGAAATTCTACATTCAATTGATCTCTGTTAATATTCTGCCTACTCATTTGCCAGTAACAGACATGACAGTAGATGCTTTGTACCATTTTCCCCAGTATTTCACACAGCAGTGCCTGTCCTGGTGGCTTGGAAGGTGTGTCCCAAGTCCAAACCATAGGAGCAATGTGCTGCTGTTGACAGAGATGCCCGCAGGGTTACAAGGCTGGCTGCTGCTCTCCTGGCAGCTCTCCTGGGTTCCCTGGTCTCTGTACAGCCCCACCCCATCAGGACAGTGATGCCTCAGACACAAAGTGCTGTACAGGACAGGGGGACCCAAGGGGGACCACAACTGTGGCCTCTGCCACCTTCCATGGCAACACCCAGCCTGTGCCCTGAGCCACGCAGGGCAGAGCACAGCCAGCCCCAGCAGCACTGAGGGCCACTCCTGTTCTCAGGCAGTGAATTCATGTGGGCCAAAACACCCACATTGTGCAACACCAAAGCCTGCAGACAGCACAAGGAAAATGAGTTTCCACACATTTTTTCTGTAGATTGATCACTGTTCCTTTGGGATGGTGTCCTGGGTTGTAGTATAGGATTTGTACAAATTATTCTATCACCATCTTCATGAATTATTGAAT
>VZSR01000247.1:16159656-16174371 GCA_013398615.1 Brachypodius melanocephalos
CTCGGAGCCTCTCACTTGTTTTGCTTTCAAACCTCTACAGATGGATAAAGCTGCGCTGTACTGGCCCAGCCTTGTACCTGCTCCTAGTAGAGGGGAATGGAGCCATCAGGACCTGTTTGGTTTGCACTGACTTCTGAATGTACCTGTGTCCTGTGGAGAAGGAGCCCTTTGTGCACCTCCAGAGCTGATCATGGGAGGATGGGGCATTAGTTTTGCTCTTCACTCCCAGGCAAAGTTTCTGCGTGAGGGCGGGCAGGTTTGGGGAGTGCTCATCCCTCCTCAGACTCGTGTTGGGATGATCCTGCAGCCCTGTTACAGGGTGGTGTCACACACAGCTCTCCATCTCCCTCTGCCTATCTACCCTAAGAAAATTCTCTATCTTAGTACTGACTGTAAAAACCAGGAAACATTGGGGTTTTACAGCTTGGCTGGCATGGAAGCTGGGGCTTGACTGCTGTGCCATGAAGGGACAGCATGTCCTCCCTTTCACTGTCTAAAATAGGTGGAATTGAACACTAGAATAGATTAGGCACTGTGGGTGTTTAAACTTTCAGGATGATTGATCACCTCTCAGAGAGAAGCAGATGGTATGGTGATGAGTCCCAGATCCTTTCAACTGAGCATCTCCAAGGAAAGTGTTGTGGACCAGGCTGGGGGGAGGCTGCTCTCAGTTTAATTAAAAAAAAACCACACAACAAACAAACCCAACAATGTAGGATTTAAAAATAAATCCTCTTGGCTCATAAACAATAACCCTAAAAATTGACTGTGTTTACAATTAACTGTATATGAGCCAGGTGAAAGGGCTTTGGTTCACAGCCCCACCAAGGCCTTGGGAAGAAAGGCTTGGAGTGGGCTGGACTCTGTGCTGTGGTCTCACCTCAGTGCTGCTGCATGGCCCCTGAAGGGAGCCCAGGTCTCCTCCCAGCCACAGGACCTTGCTCCTGGGCTCTGTTAAAAGCATCTGTATTAAATGCCACTGTTTGGATCACCCTACTTATAGACTTTGGATCCCTGGAGTAGAAATGTGCTTTCCAACCCATTTAAAATGTTCCAGTGGCCATACTGGAACCATTAGTAACCCCAAAACAGGGCTGGTGCTCAGTGAGCTACCACTGATCTTCGTCAGTGAAAAGCAATGAGCAACCAAGGAGCAAAGCTCAGCAGCTTCCCCAGCATGTCCCAGTTCTCTGCTAAACTCAGTTCTCAGGGGAGGACTGATTAGAAAGAGTCTTCTTGTTGCCTGGCATAATTTTACCACTTGTCAGCATGTGTGCTGTGGGCCAGAGGAACCACTTCCTCTGCAACAAGTTCCCCCCAAGCATTCCCTGGGGCTCAGCGCAGAAACATTTGTCTCTGTCGGGGGCTGCATCTCCATGTTCCTCATGGTCCCCATCATTTGTTGGGGAGGCTGGGCGATCACACCCTGGCTTCAGTTCACAAACCATTAACTGGATGGGCATTTGAGGAGCCAGTTTGTTTTTCGAAGGCAGTTTCTGGGCTTTAGGGTGATGTAAAGTTTCTCTGTGAGCCAGTTGGCAGCAGTGCCTGGGTAAAAGCCCATGCTGTGTCACTCTTCCTTGACGTGCTCTCCCAGCTCAGCTCTGTTTGGGCTGTCTGGCTTGACTTCTGCAATTAGTGAAAGGTTATTGTAGGTTTAAAATGTTGCCTGCTTTGGCAGTATCTGCAGTCCCTTAAGGCAAGGATGCCTGTTTATTGTTATAACGCTGCCTAAGCACAACACGGAGAAGCCCCTGTAGGAAAGAGTATTTCAGTGAAGTAGATTTTTTTTTTGTTAAAAAAATGAAGTCTTGGCTGTCCTCTCAAACTTACATGCAATTGGAAACTAATACTAAGTTTATTTTTTTCCTCCATAAATCACATCTCAGGGCTTTTGTTATTCTGCTCTCATTCTGCTCGCTGATAAGGAGCACTTAGCTGCTGTCCCAGATGCCCAGGGGTGAGCAGAGCTCCTGGGGCTGCTGGCAGGGCTCCCAGGGCCTGAGTGAGCTCCTGGGGCTGGGTGATCCATGTCCCCTGTGCCATGCCTGGGGTGTGAGGCTGCTGTGCCAGTGCTGGTGCCTCCACCCTGCATAGCTGTGCTGCCCAGACCTGCTGCAAACAGTGGGCCAGCACCCTGTGGGGCTGGGAAAGGGGATGGGGAGTCACCAAATGGCTTTCCAGCAGCTCCTGTGGCCTGCCACCCAGCCTGCCCAGGGCACCTGGGGTGCCTGTCTCTGCGGGGTGGTCTGCTGGGAGCCAGACTTTGGGGAACAGCTCCTCTGGGACTCAGCCCTTTTAAGACTGAACACCCAGCCACCAGATAAGCATCTCCAAAAGGAAGAATTTCCATTGTGGGATGGGCTTGCATATGAATTAAAATAAGCAAATGCCTTGAAATCTATTTTGGGCTGTTGTTCAGAGGAACTGGAGTATCCAGTTCAGTGTGACAATCCCTGCAGCCCTCAGCACAAGGCTGGGGATGGCTGGGAAGTGAGAGCCTGTCTGTCAGGCTGTTTCAAGGGTTTGAATACTTATGCATTTTTAAAAGCCAGAGCAACATCATGTATATGTATAAAATATACAGGTTGTTTGTGTTTTTCCCTTCAGCACACATCTTTGAAGCTTTCCTGACACTCCACTGTGGCTGTGCAGAGGAGGAGCCAGCCCAGCCTTCCTGGGTGCCTTTCCTTCACACACTTTGATGGGAAGATGCTGAATGACAGGAGAATTCAGTCCTCCTCCCAGCTGGGTGCAGGGAGCAATCCTGCTGCTGGGAGGGGGCACTTCTGCTCTGCTGGGCCCTAAAGCATTTTCTTGTCCCTGGTTAAGCCAGGCAATTCTGGATCACTGTTACAATGTGGGATTAACACAGAGGACTTTCTCCAGCTCACTACAGAAGACACTGATGCATGGCTCTGACCCATCCCTGCTGTTGGCCAGCAGGGCAATGGCAGGTGAAAGGGAAGTATCTGTGTAGGGGAACGCCTGCCAGCACAGCCTGTGCACTGCCTGCTGCCAGCAGCAGCTGCTGAAGCTTTCCCAGTGATCTGGCACACGATGAACTGGAATGATTTCTGATTTCACTCCTGACCACCCCTGGCCCCCTTCCTCCCCAATCCAGCATGCATAATTTAGCAAGAACAATGAGCCAGCTCATCATATCTGCTGTGATACACCAGCCGATGGAGTGGCCCATGGTCTCTGCAGCTAACAGCACATCCTGCCCGAGCTGCAGGTTCAGTGTCCTGGCTTTTACTGAGAGCTCCGAGGGCATCCATTTCAGTTTCCTCCTTGCATCTGATGTGAATTTCATGCTAATGAATTCCAACTCTCTTGATGTTTCTGTCAATATTCCAATTTTCACATTTTTGTCAGTAAGGAGCAAATCAGGTCCCTAAAACTTCAAAAAAGTCATGGCTTCAATGCAATTGTTTGTTGGTACATTACTCGAGATTATTAACAGAATAGTCATGGTATAGGTTTATCTTGCAGAAGGAGAAAATAATCAGGCTTAAATATCTCTCTGTGCTTTATCTGCTATAGTTTCCCTTTTGGCCTCTGTAACTACTATATGAGATTCTAAAATTCATCTTTTTTGGAGGAAGAGATGAAATACCTGCGTAAATTCTGAACTGTATTGGTTTCTTTTTCCTGCTTTGTTAAATGGCAACTGTGGGAATGACCTTTTTTGAGGATGAGGCTTTAATAGGAGTTTTTATTACACCAATGTTTTTCTGAATGCATGAAGTGGAACTTACACTTAAATTATCATTTGATTAAAAGTGGGATTATGTGAGCTCACAGTAATGATCTTTCTGCAAGGATAATTTCTCTCTCAGGTCTCTGAATGGAAGCTGGGAGGAACCCTCCTGCAGTTAGCAGGGTCACAGTGTTATTGTAAACCTCCTATTATTTTGAAAGGGTCTTGGGACAATAGTTATTGGAAATACAGTGCTGATACATGCCTGTAAAGTTGCAGTGCACCCGTTACCCTTCCTTATGCCAGGCTGCAAAAATTCTTTTAGACTTCTTTTTTTTTTCCTTTGTAAAGGTGAGTCTGAATATTGTGATTTTTAAATACTTGTTGCAGGAGTTGAAAGAATTTTAAACCTTTCCACCAGCACTCTGCTGGGCAGGCGGTCCCTGTATCCCTCTTCTTGACAAAGTCCCACCACTCCACTGTTTCCCCTGTGCTGTTTTAGGAGCCTGCCCACCTTTTGCCCCTTTTGGGCACGTGGTTTCCCAATGCTGTGCTGAGTGGGATGGGGTGCTGTGGAGCCTGTTGAGCCACTTGAACAAGAAACAGCTGCTCTGCCTTTTTGGGCCTCTATGGTCTCAGAGGTGTTGTTGGTCTCCAGGCTCTGTTTAGATGCCACCTTCAGAGGTCTTTCTTTGCCTGAGCAGACCCTGTAGATCCATCCAGGTCTCTGGCACCTGCCCACTCAGCAATACACAGGTGCCTTGTGTGCCCAGGTTACCAAGCAGAGCTTCACTGCTTTGTGCTGGGAATTGTGGGGTTCTTTGCCATGTGCACACTGTGCCTGAAACCCTATCAGGTGCCTGTGTCCTGCATGTGGTTGATCATCCACAGGACCAGCTGGCATCCCCCAGGCAGCTGGGAGTGTGCACCCTTGCATCTTGTCATCCACAGCCCGCTGGCTTGTGCTAGGGATGGAGCTTGTGGGACAGAAAAGGACAGAAAGCTCCCTGGAAGGTTTTTGGCAGGTTATATCCTTTGGGAATTATCATTATTCCATGGGCTTTGAAATAAGTCCATTTTGATACAAGTACGAAGTTTGATTGGAGAACTAAACAAAGTATTTTTTGAGTAGTTATGTCAGTGTTAAGCTGCTTTCCCATGTTAATACCTCCTAAACCCCCCCAACAACACATCCTTTGTCCAGAACCATACACAGGCAGTTGCACATCATCCTTGCTTGCTGCAGATGAACTGTATTTTCTGTGAGTTTTTACTCTCTGTGGCTGAAGTGTGAGCATACACGAGCCTGGGCTGAGCAGAGCCCACCCTGGCAGGAGGCTGGGACAGCAGCAGGGTGGCCATGGTGGCCAGGGAGGGCTTGGCTGGCCCTGCCTGTGGTCACTCTCTGGGCAGATGGCAGGAGCTGTGCCTGGCAAGAGGAGCTGGTCTGGGCAGAGGTGCTCCTGCACAGCCACAGCAGCTGATGGTGCAGTGGGAATCACTGGCTTCCCATGGCAAAATGACAGCTGGTGTCTTAGGCTGGGCATCAGGGGGAGCTCAGCAGGGAGGGGATGTCTCTGTGCCCTTGCCAGCTGAGCACCAGCTCTTTGCAATGTCCTTTGGTGTGTCCTGGGGCTCTCAGGGTTAGCTGGCAGCAGCTGCAGTTCTCTCCCTGCTGCAGCAGTTGTTCTGGGGGGTTTGCTGTGCCATGCCTTCTCCTTCCTCCTCCCTGTGGGACACAGTCCAGCACCACAGTCCTGAGCAGCAGCAGTCAGGAAACGAGAGACTGGCAAGCTGCCATCCAGCAGGGTGGTGATGTTGATGTGAACCTAATTGTCCTGATGCTTTGGGGCCAGTGATTTCCAGATTTAGCCTGGGGTATCCCCTGAATTCAGTCCTGTTCACGGGGGTGCTTTTGCAGGCAGGCTGTGCTCAAAGTAAGTCTGTGTGGAGCTGTCTGTTATTGAAATTATCTCCTCACTCAGCACAAAAGCACTCAAGTGCTGTGAGCACACTCAGGCATCAGAGGCTGCCCTAGGACCCCCTGCAGGCTGTGACCTCGGATGCCACCGGCAGTTTTGTTCTCCTGTAGATGCCATAAGGATTGAGGGGCACGGACAAAGGACAGGATGATCCCAAAATGTCCTGCCATCACCTCCGTGGTGAAGCCTGGCACAGGCAGCAGGGCTTTGCTGTGCTTGCAGGAGAGCACAGCCAGGGCAAGGGCTGGCCCCTCCTCTGCTCGCTGCTGGGCTGCTTTCCTGTGGCTTTGGAACATCCTTCAAGCTGGACAGAGCTGCCCTCCGTGCTCCAAAGCCCCCGGTTTGTCCGTGCCGCTGGCGATGCCAAGCACGGGCAGAGCTCGGGCAGTGCAGATGGAAAATGCAAGAGGGAAGGAGCCCGTGCTGTGTGCTCTCTCCCCATCCCCATCCCCAGGCACTGCCGCAGCTGCCAGCGCCGGACCGGAGCCAGGCAGAGCCTGTGGCTGGGAGAGGCTGAGCCGAGTTTCCAGGGCAGGCTCCAGCAGGCTCTCCTCCAGCTCCAGGCTCCACGGAGCCTCCTCAGCTCTCGCTTCCCTTCCCGGGGTGTTGCTCAGGCACGGTCTCAAGGCCACAGTCAGAAATGTGTGCTCTGTGTATCTCGTTTCTTCCCACCATCCTTCCCAGGGCTGGGATCACCAGCAGCAGGAGGCTCCCAGTGTTTCTCCTGCAGGGAGCGGTGTGTGCTCCTCCCCAGGAGCTGCCAGACAGACACCCCCAAAACTGTCCCTGTCTTTGGGGAGATTTGCCGCGGTGATGGCTCCTCCCAACCCCCCCATCCCAGCTGTTATTCCTGTGATGTGCTGCTTTCCTTCTCATCTCTGTATCCCCAACTCCTCCTCCCCGATCCTGTCTCTCCCCATGTCTCCTGGGGTGTCTCTCTGCAGTGGCACAGGACATGCTCCAACTGCAGCAGACACAGACACTGGAGACCACCCTTCCGTCATGTCAAAGCATTGCTCCACACCTGGATAAATTTCTGCCAGCTTTTCACTGAGTCAAAATGAGGATTTTTCCTTTTCCTTCCTAATTCTGATGCAAACGTTTCCATTAAAATCTTCTTTAAAAAACTCAGCCTCGGGAAACATCTAGCTTGGGAATATTTAAAAAAAAAATCTCAAGGTGATGGATTTCAGTTGTGCAGCTTCTGGGGGCACCTGGAAATGGGAGGTTTGGAGGCAGAAAACAGGAGGCAGCTCTGGCTGAAGCTACCTGGGAAGCCTGAGAGCAGGGAGGGAGCAGCTGGGCAGGCACAGGGCCACCAACCAGAGAATGCTGCCTGCATGCCAGCTTGGCTGCAACTTCATCAGGAACTAAAGCAGAATGCTTTATAAAGGGAAGGCCTTGTCACACGGCCCTGTTACTTAGGCTAAGCAGAAGGGAACTGTGGGAGAGTGGCTCAGCTGGAATAGGGGATGAGGGACGTGAAAGATGTGGTGTGTGACTGCTGCATGTCCCCATCATGTCCCCATCATGTCCACATCCTGCTGTATGCTGGTTGTTTGACTTGGGCTTGTTGTGCCTTAAAACTCTGTAAACTGATAACCAGCTGACTGCTCAAAAAGGCCAGGTTTTTGGCAATAAAGAGCACTCCTTTGCACCTGCCTGGGGTCCCTGCATCGCTCGTTATCACAACATTTAGCATACAGCAGAGAGCTTGCAGTGCCTTCTGAATGATTTCTTTAATGCCAGGCCCGACTTGAAGTAGGTCAACTGAAAAATGAGTAAATTACACTTGCAAAAATGCATTAGGAGCTGCGGTGGGCATAAATCTAACTGCCATTTAGCAGAGGTCATAACAAATTAGAAATTAAAGCTCTAGGTAGGAAAGTTTTCCAGGCTGTGGTTGGTGAAGCAGCCTCTGCCTCTGGGCTCTTTGCCTGCCCCAGTGCTGTTCCTCCACCTCGCCTGGACAGCTCCAAGAGCAGCTCACAACAAAGCTTTGTGAGTCAGACCTCCCCTCCTTTCTGCTTTTAAGGTGAGATTATTCCCCAAAACCTCGTTTCTTGGTGCACTCCTTACAGGAAGGATTAATGCAGCCACCTCTAGCAAAGGGACAAGGAGTGCAGACACTTCTGAAAGCCACAACCTGCAGCTTCTGTCAGCGTGGTATTGGGGCACCACCACCGTTTGGAAGCTGGAAGCCTTTGAAATCCTTCCACCTTTGATCACTGAAAAGCCAAACTCTCAAACTTTCAAATCTTGCTCTTTATAATGGGGGTGGGAAGGCATTCAGAGGAAATACAATTTCAGCAATGAAACTGTAAGCTATTTTTCACTCTCTTTTTAGAGGAAAAAAGACAAAACACCCCGAGACCCCAACCTTTCAAAGCTACAATCTGAACATACCCAGCCAGAAATGCCAGCAAATCTGTTTCCTTAAGGGTATTCTTTAGTCACTAATTAACATTTTAAAGACCAAGTCTCCAAGAAAAGAAAAACAGTTTGATATAAATATGTTGGGTGAGTTGAAATGACAAATACTTTGAAATATGCATTTAAAAAAAAATAATTAGTGTTTTCTTGTTCTCAGGCTTGTAGTTTCTGGGCCAAGCACCTTCAGACTGCAGAAAATCAATCTTTTTCCTCCTCTCCCTCTCCTCCCACCTAATGTGAACATTCTTCTCTTTCCCCAGTGTGGTTCTTGTTCTGCTGTCTGCCAGGCATGCCTCCTCCTCCAAACACAGACAAAACCTGCAATGTATTTAAAAATAAATTCTTGTTATGCCCTGGCACCCATGCACATCCCGCTCTTGGGCTCCTCTGCAGGGCAAGAAGCACTTGATTTTCTACAAAACATAGTCAAGAAAATGCCTTTAAAAAGTGCCTGCCTCTGAACTCCTTTCAGTGCTTTTCCTGGCAATGTGCACTCCGGGATGCCCAGGCAGGGATGGTCCTGCAGCATGTGCTGCTGACACCAGAGAGATAAGCAAGTTTAAAGCCCAGCGTGTCAGGGCTTGTCTGTGTTGTGCATTTGCCACTAAGCACAGTCACTGGGAGGTCCTGAGTGGGGCCAAGGGCAGCTGGGAAGGAAGGTTTTTAAATGCTGCCCAAGTCCATGTTAAATCGTTTTCACCAGAGGTAAGGGTATGTAATCCTGGAACACTTCTGTTTAACACTGCTGCTGCTGCAGCTTCTTCACACTTCCATGGTGAGAAAATTCACCCTGGTACCCCAGCAGGGAATGTGAAACCCCCACTCTGCTTTATTGCATCCTCTGGTACAGCACAACCACGCTTTGAAATGGTGAGCAGCTTCCCAATTGTCTGCATCTCCCCCTCCCTGCCCCCAGCTGCTCTGTGCTGAGTTTGCCATCCTCCTTCTTGCTGCAATTTTTAACACAGGGGTGGGTGATGTGGAGTGATGCCTCCACTAAATTTCTCTTTCTGATTGAGGAGGCATCCTGCACAATTGCGTGGTGCTGACCTACATCTTTAATTCTCCACAAAATCATTAAAAAGAAAGCTATAATAATTCTGCTTCAGGTTAAATTTTAAATGCAGGGGGGGGGTAATTAGTGTTGTGGAAAGCCAGCAGTTTAATTTAAAATATTTTATTAAATAGTGTTTTGATATCTGCTCTTGCTCTAATGCCAAAACATGTATTTTGGGGCATAATTGTATAAACTACTGAGGGAAAGAAGGAAGAGGTAAGACACGAGGCAGAAGTACCTCTGCATCCTCAGCAACTCAAGTAGAAGCCAAGGCCTGCCTGGCACTCCATTCCTGAGCAAACTCCACAGATTTCCAGTGGGGCTGGAACAGAGGCACACAAAGATGTGCATGAGCCTAGGGCTGCATTCCAAATCACGTGCTGCTGCTGGGTTTTCATCCTGGCTTGATTTTGGGGTTTTCAACCTTGTTAATGGAAAGAGCACTGAGGGTTATGGTTGTGTAGGATCCTGGGAAGAAATAATCCCTCTGCCCAGGAGCTCTGCTGAGGCCAGAGCTGCAGGAGATGGCTTTGGCCAATTTATGGAGAGAGGAAAATGAATAGGAATATTCTCTGTCTTGCCAAGGCTTTGCCACAGGAATCCTTTGTGGGTCTGGAGCTCTTTGCAGAGCACAGAGAGCCTTCAATGCATGCAGATATGACAGCAGATGGCTGTGTCTGTGCATTATGGGCCTCTCTCACAGCCACTGCTGTGATGGGACTTTAAACTGATGCTTTTCGTGCTCCTGTGTTTTGGCATGGTGGGTGCTGCCTGTGTAACAGGAGAGGATTGTCCTGGGAAAGAGCAATAATGGGGAATGGAAAAGCATCTTTGTCTGAATGCAGCAGAATACCTGTCTGCAAAGATAAGAGATCCTGCTGCAATCAGCATGGTCAGGACCACTGACTGTCAAGCACAGGACTACAGTCTTCTGGTTTAATTTGGATTTTAGCATTTCAGACCCTGTCCCCTGCCTTTGGGCAGCATGGGCTGGCCTGGATAGCTCCCTTGGGAAAATAATGATCCTTTCCTTTAAACAGGGAGAAGGCAGGGTGGTGCAATGCTGATCACAGTTTGGATAAGTACTAGTCTCTGTTTGCCTATTTGCCTTAGCAACCACCACTTGCAACTCATTCACCACTTCAAAGAGAGAGCAGAGACAGGCATGAAACCCTTGGGAGCACCTTTCTTTCTTGCTGTGGGCAAGTTGCTAATTGCTATTGTATGTTTAGCCACTCAGATTGTACATGATGAGAAACCAGAGCCATGCAAATTCAGGTTGATAAATACATTTTCAGTAGCAAAATACATCCAGTATTTGGGTACGTGGGGTTTTTTTTGCACAGGTATTTCAACAGCAATTTATCCTCTTCAGTAACTCAGCATAACTGTAGTAGCAGAGAATGAAGGAATGGTTGTTAATGATGGGTTAATTACTGTCCAAGCTGGTGAATCCCATGTGTTTTTGTTACCTCTTAAAGGTTATCTGTTGAATATTCCTCCACAGGGGACTGTGAGAGAACTGGCCCTTCTGATCCAGGCTACCAACAATTCTGTGCCTGAGCAGAGTCAGCTCTACTTAAAATCTACCTTCTTCCATGTGTCACTTCCAGATGATCCCAAGAGAAGTGCTTACAGATGCCTGAGCTGAGAACAGCAAGGGAAAGGGCATTACATGTGTCCCTCTCGTCAGGAAGTTCTGTCACACTGCCAAACCCCCAGAACACTGGAGATTCCAGACCCAGTTTCTCTCTCCCTCTAAATCTGCTCAGTGTGCCGTGCAGAAAAGCAGTCTGAGGGGCAGTGGTGTCCTTGACAGAGCCAGTGCATCCTGCTCATTTTTAATTGAAAATAACCACCCAAATGTTCTCCATGTGAGAGGAAACTCAAAACTCCACCAGAGCTGCCACTGGTGGATGGGACCCCGTGTTGCTTTGGGCACTGTTCTCCCCTGCAGCTCCCTGCTGTCCCCCTCCCTCCCTGCACATTGTCCCTGGGCTGCTGTAGGGCTGGGTATTCGTGTTCCAAGCCTTTCCTGACCCCATCCTGCACTGCTTCACTGCTGCCCCTAATGCCAACCCCAGGTGACTCAGCCCTTCTGTGGGGCCACTCCTTCTGCCCCCTTCCCTCTCCCTGCCTGACCTCCCACACACTCAGATGTGCTTCACTGCTGCAGTTTGATTTATGTGCTTCTCTGGAGTCAGAAGAAGAGTAAGCAGAAAAATAGCTGCTGTAAGAAGTTACCTGACTTGTCCTTTTCTCTGTGGCTTGGCTGCTGTCCCAGCTCCCCAGAGCAGGCTCAGCAGTGCCCAAGCCTCCCAGGCTCTGGCATCTGGCTAGAGAGAGGTTTGCCTGTGGTAATGTGCTCAATGGCTCTCAGTTTAAGGACTGAAAAATGCAAAACACCCTGGAAAAACTGCAGGCCTTGGGTACTTAACTCTTTGGTGATCATGGAACAAGCAGATAATAACTGTGAAAACTTGCATGTTTCCTTTTTTATTGCTGACTTGAGAGATAAGTCAGATCTGACTTCCCAGCCTCATTTAGAAAATCTGTGTAGACAACTTTCCTCATCTACATAAGATACAGCCATTTACTTCCCTCTTTTTGCTCTACTTCAGGTTAAATATCCTAGAATTTATAGATTTACAATTTGCTGCATTAGAGTTACCAGTTTTCAGGTGCTAGCAAGGATTAATCTGTGAAGACACTGTCCCATGGACACACTTTCAGGGGGAATTGCTGTCTTAACTTGCAGAATCACGTGTTGTATGTAAGCATCACTTGCAGTGAGATTTATCCCAGGTGACAGTATCTCCTGTCTGCAATATGAAAGACATCCACAGCCTTGTGGCACCAAGGAAAGGTGACAGAAAAGCTAAAAATTGCCCTAACCTCTCTACTGCTCATGTCTGCCAACAAGCTGGGGGATGGCTGGGGGAATGGACTGTCCAGGCTTCAGGCAGCATTTCTCCCCTGGGCATCCCTGGGCAGAGGCAATGAGGGCACCTGGAGCATGGGGGCTGTGTCAGAACCACAAACCTTGTGAGGATTTCCAGGCCTGATCAGCAACATGAATTCTGGCACGTAGTTTTTATGCCCCAAAAGCTATAATAACATGTTAGAAAAGCACATAAGAAGTTCCAGCCTACGTACAGGGTGTGCGTTCCATGAACACCTCAGCTGCAGTCTGTGTGAAAAGACACAAGCTCCTCTGTGAACTTCAGCTGATCCTTGCTCCTTCCTCTAGCAATTGAGTACATTGTTTAATTTTTTTGGACAGTACCCACATCACTGACAGGCACTTCATAAATACAACTAAATCCACCCTGGCAGGCTTCATCTCTAATTTTACAATGTGGTTTTCTGTGTCAGCTGACTACACTTTATCCTAACTGTTTTAACAGCAGCACCCAGCATGATTCAGGTTTATTCTCCTATCAATCATACATGCCATGCATTCAAAATAACCAACCCTGCTGTCTGGAGGGCCTTACAGAGCTCCTGAAGCAGCAGGTGAGGTGCTTTAATCCAAAATTCCCATTATGAAGATGGTGCAATCGATCCATCTGACTTCTTAATACCCCTGTGTGGGTTTTCTTCCCCTTTGTGACTAGGAGTGACTCATTGCAACTTCCCTGAATTGCTCTGAGAAGCAGCCTGCTTATCTGGGATGCTTGTCCTGCTTCTGTTCCTCTCAGAGGGTGAGTGACGGGCCAGCACCTGCCTAGCTAGTCCTGAGTGTGGTTGTAGGGACAGGCAGTGGGTTGGAGCTGCTGTGCCTTCCCAGGAGATTGTCCTGGGCCAGCCTTGGCACTGAGGAGCTGTTGGAAGAGATGCTGCAGTTGTGGTTGGTCTCTGGGTGCTCAGAGAGCCAAAGGTTTCACTGGTTTTGTTTTACTGTGTTCTGCTTTGCTCCCTGTGAATGCTCTCCTTTGGCAAGCAGGAATGTTCAGAAAAAAACATCTGGAGCTGCTGGGCGAGAAGAAAACCATATCAGCAATTGATTTGAACGGGAATAACAGTTGTTGATGGGAGGTCAAAGCTGTGGTACGTCATGTCTAATAGTTGTTTATCTTCCATAGCGTTTTCAGAATGTTTCCTCACTGTTTTTTTAATGGAAAATCTGGGGGTGGTTCTTTCCTTTCTGCTTGTAATCTCACAGTTTAGTTAAACCCACAAAAATGCTGAGAGAAATTGCTTAATCCCACAGAAGTCTGTCATCATCTCTCAGCTTGATATAAATTTTTGTTTGATTTTTGAGGAAACAGTTGTTTAAAGTGTTTTTTGGGCCGTGACAGATGATAGTATCTGTACGTGTTACGGAAAGTTATTTAATAAGTACAACTAACATATTGCAAAACTGATGTTCTGCATGTTCAGCTTTTAGGCACAGGTCAGGGAAATGTCCTAGAGAGTCTGGCTCAGCAGGCTCCATGTGCTGTGCTTGGGCTAGCACAGGTTTCACCACACATCTCTCCTAGGAGTACGTGCCTGTGAGGCTCTTGCTTGCTGTTATGCCTTTATAAATCAAAGCTCCTGCTCTCAGTGCAAAGATCAGCTTCCAGGCTTTATGGCATTGGTGCAGCCTGCTCTAAAGGAGATACTTACTATGTTCTCCCTTGTCACTTCTCCTAAAATCACCTTTTTCTGCATACTGTGTTCTGAGTGGTTGCAGGTTTGGCAATTACCTGTCCATGCACTTGGCAGGACAGTATCTGTAGCAGAACACAACAGGTTTATAGATGTATAAAGGCCCTGGCTTCCCAGAAGGGTTGTTGGTATGAACACTTTTTTTGGCCAAAATGTCCATGATTCAGCATCCATCACTGATCTCTGGAAGTCATCATCATACCTGTCAAACAGTCAAAGTTTTTCCAACTCACGAATAATAGTTTTATTCCCAAATTCTTTTTCCATTCAAGATTTTTTCTAAACAGCTGTTGTGTACAGAGCCTTTTAATTAGATCTTTCTTACAAGTCTGTTAATTTACAAAAAGGACAATCTGTACTAACTGAATAAACCCCATATCCCTTTGCTTTAGCCTTCCATTCTTCCAAAAGATCTGCTTTTAACCGTGGCAGGTATTTGTGTTCAAGTCATCACCTGATCTAGAAATATGAGGTGATCTTGTCCATAGCACTTTCATCCTTATGCCTGTACTTTAGACTCACAGCTGACACTGAACTGAACCTGCTATTGAATTCTCTATCTAGCAGCCTGAAAACATCTGGCCTCTTGTGACCAGACTGAGTAAGAAGCAAAACTCAGGATTTGATTTTTTGGTTGGTTGGTTGGGGTTTTTTTGTTTTGTTTTGTTTACAGATTTTCATACCAATTCTGAGAAACCTCTGTACCTTTCATGTCCTGCATGTGGTCATGGACCTTCCTTGGTGTAGCAAAATACCCACATGCTTGTGTAACAGGTTTCCTGTGCTTTTTCCCAGCTGAAGCTCTGATGACAGGAAGGCAGTGTGGTGTGGTGCACCAGGCTGGAAAGACACCTCCTGACTGGAAAGCTTGTGTCTCTTGGTGGCAG
>VZSR01000247.1:16174471-16237831 GCA_013398615.1 Brachypodius melanocephalos
CCACAAGGAAAGTGGGGAAGAACTTCTTCTTAAGCCAAGAATGTTCTGAGCTCCCACGCTTCAAGGGAGGTTGCAAAACCATGACTTTTCATGTTCTGCTTTAGGACAAAGCCAAATGGCATTTTCACAGATGGGAAATCCCAGAGATTCTTGAACCATCACCCGTGGCCCACCTTAAGGTGTTATAAGTCAGGCTTAATAACACAGATACACAGTGGCCCTAGAGACAGCCAAAATATTTTCCAAGGGTTGCAACAGAAATGGCCAGGGCAGATTGTTCTTCTGTCATCAGCTCTGCCTCAAAGGAAGCACTGTGATTTTAAATGAAGAGAAAGCACACGGGTTTGGAAGAGAGAACAGTTCAATGTGTTGGCTAAGGACAGCAGCACAGCTCGGACTTCTCCTCTGCAGAGTATTCCCACCTTGCAGAGCATTACAGTGGTATGTAGATTAAATACAGAGCTGTATTCTATCAGCCCCTCTGCCCCATGAAGGTGGCCTTGCCTGGGGCTCCCAGCTGGCTGCAGTCCCTGGCTGCTCTCCTGCACTCTGGGGCTGCCTGGCTGGGCAGGAGGGGCATGGGCCAAGTGAGAAGCAAGTGCTAAACCTTGGCTTGGAAGAGTGTAGAAACCAGAACATCACTGACTTGTTGGAAAGCTGTGGGATCAGGCAATGGCATCCCACCTTGTTCTCTGTGTGACACAGCTGCTGCTGGGCAGTAGGTGAAGCCTGAGCTTTTCTGCCCAGCGCTAAGAGCAGGAGATGACTCTTCATTGTTTCCCTGTAGTTCTTCTGTTGTGTTGGCTGTGAGTGTTGTGAGGTTTCACTGGGAGCTTTGCAGCACTGATGTATTCCAAAACAATCTGCAAAGTGTTGCTACAGCTTGGAGGAGTTGGGTTACAGGATACATTTGGGTTATTTTGCCTTAGTAGTAAGCCTACACCCGGGTCATAAAAGACAACAAACTTGATCCGGTGGGTGAAAAGAAGACCCCAGCATCACCCCACTCATATCCCACTTGGAGGGATGAATAGAAATGAAGTTTTGCACAGCAAATGAAATAAATTCCCATACAGATGGTTAACATCAAGTTTAAGCCCTACCTACTGATTTCTCTTGAAAATTCCTCAGGAAGACCAGTTACAGACAGCTCTTAAAACTAACTTCATTTACAGCATCTTATAAAATAGGGATAGATGAGGAACATGTCACTTTTGCCTGTATCATTCTGCCCTGCTTCAGCTCCTTTCTCTAGCAAAGTCTATCTTTTGCAGTATGTCTTACCTTTATCTAAGGGCTTCTCCTCAAATCTACACTGTTTCCACCCTAGTTATGTGTGGAGAAAATCTTGTTCAACACAACCTGAAAAGTGAGAATAAGAAAAGACTCATCTGAATGATTTCTGACCATTTGGGTTTTGGTTTGGGTTTCTTGAATTGACTTAAAGTAGTCCCAGCTTGTGCAAACTCTTGTGAAAAAGACACAGCCAGCACTAAATTTCACAGTCAGCCAATATCCACTACAAGGCTGATGGTGGTGATGATAAACTCCTGGCAGAAGCCACCACCAGCTTAGTGTTGGTGTTTGTTCAGGGGGTGCTGCTCCCTGCCCTGTGCAGTAAGGAGTGACTCTCCTGTGTCTTTCCCAGTGGTGTCTGTCCCATTCCAGGTGTAAAGCAAGGAAGCTGTGGGGCAAAAGCTGAGGCAAAAGATTCTTCTGGGAGCTCTGGTGTCAGGGGCTGAGAGGCTGAGAATGAAACACAAGATGAATCCACTGACTCATCTGCCCTGGGAACTGCCTGTACACTCACTGGCTTCTGGAAATGGTTACAGCTGGTTATTTCCCAGGACAATCCCTCGGAGCAGTTCCTGTGCCATGACAGGAAGAATTTGCTGTTAGTTTAGGCAGGAGATTAATTGCCTGTATTTCTAATCAGCAGGGCCAGAGCTGTGACCAGGATGACCAGCCCAGGGGCACCAGGGTCTGAGCACATGGGCAGCACAGCAGGGATGGAGCTCATTCCCATGGGCATCGGTCCTTGTGGCACCTTCCTGGCAAGCTGCATTTACCTGGTGTTGAGAAGGGACCAATTCTACCCCCCACACCCCTCCTGACACCAGATAAAGAACTGAAACTTCTGTCCTAATCAGTTTTTTGTGGGCTCCAGCTGCACCTCTGAGGGTGAGTGTTTGTCTTCAGGGCTGGAGCAATGGACTTCAGCCTGGGCTCACCCAAAGCTGTGCTCCTGGTAAGAGAACATGGATAAACTCCAAGGCTTTGTGCTCCAAGGAGGTCATTAGCAGGAAGGAAATGAAGGGAAAATTAAAACTCGTATTTTCAGAACAGACAAAAACTCCCTCTGTCATCCCAGACCCAGGGTTGGCTGTACCCTCATGCTGAATAGGAGGAAGAAGAAATAATTTCCTCAGGTCTCTTTTTGTGCCTGTTAAATAATTAATATCTCTTTAGCTTAGGTTTGAGCACTGGAAAACTCTGGGTTGCATTTAGGCCAAAGAAAACATATTTTTGCTATTAAAAGCACACTCTCATTTTATCTCATCAGCCTATGAATTTCTTACAGACCATGCTAACATTTGCAAAAGGGAGTTTCTCTCTTCTCTCTTCTCTCTTCCATGCATGCAACTATTTACTTAGACAAGGATAAAGGAAAATTTCTGGACAGCACCTGACCTCACTGGAGAGTAATGTCCCATTGTGGGTATGGAGTGTAAAAAACCTCTTTTAGCCTATTGCAGCTTGTGACACCCTTGGGAACAGCAATACCCCCAAGACAGCACTGACTGACCATCTGGGGGGCTGCAGATTCCTCCACCACACTGGCCAGGGGTGCTGGGCATCCCCAGCAGTGTTGGAGATGACAACAGGCAAGAGAGATGCCACTGCAGGGAGGAGAGAACCACCCCATTGTGAGGGGCCAGGAAGGAAATCTGCAGCTATGACCAATAGCACAAGGACAGCAATAAGGAAATAACCTGGTCAATAATTGGGGTGTTCAGAATTAGATAAATAGTGCAGCAGCTTGATTTCCAAATGCTTTGGGATGAGCCCTGGTTCTCATGAGTGTTTGTGTGGACTGGCCCTTGTCATCCAAATCTGAAAGCTGTAGGTGGAGATTGGCCAGAGCAGGGGGTGAGGGAGGTGGGGACAGCTGAGCCAGCCCAGCAGCCAGGCAGGAGAAAGGGGAGGAAGAGCCTTCAGATCCACAGAAGAAACCTGAGGCCTCTCCGTGGGGAGCAGCCTGTGCACAGGAGTGACACTGCCTCTCCACAGAACCCTGGAGATGGATGTAGTGATGAGAGAGGGAAGAGGTGGGAGCTGATGCACTACAGAGGGGATTGGGATGTGGAAACAAACTGTTAGGATTAGATTTTACCCGGTTTAAAGGAAATATTCCCATTCCATCTACATGTCTGGTAACAGCCGGATGGTCTGCAGTCTCTGCAGCAGGTTGTGTTTACCAGCATCCTGCTGTTGCCTGTTTCCTCTCACCTGTGTTCATGGCAGAAGAAGAGAGCAATGCTAAGGAGAGATCCAGCCTTTAAAAGACGTGTCTCCAGGTCTCTTACTCCCAGGCCTCTGGTGGGAGCATTTTCTCGGTTTTTCAGATGTACAGCTGTTGCAGATAGCCCTTGATAGCCTAGCTGCTAATTTAGCAACCAAAACAGAGCTGCTCTCTCCCCTCAGCCCCGGGAAAGTTGGCACAGAAGGTTCTCAGCACGGTGCTGAGAAGAAGCTATCCTTCTTTTGAGTGTTGTTTTCTCCTGCAGTATTTCTGGAACAGCTGGGAACAGCCTTGACCTGCTATCCTAAACAAAGAGATCCTCCTGTGGTTTTCCAGCACCACTGATGAAAAGCAAAATCTGCATGGCATCCCTGGAGGGCTGTGGGAGCTGCAGCAGCAGACAGAGCAGGTAAAGCCAGATTTCCCCTCTTGCACAGAACACACAGTTAATCACAGGAAAGCCAAGGCAGGAGTGGGGAGCCTGCTGTGCTGATCACCCCAGCCAGACCTGCAGGGCTCCCCAGGCAGGAGCCTGCTGTCACCGCCCCACTGGGACCCCCAGAGCTCACTGGGGACAGGCTGGGACAGCTCAGGGACACTGCTGTGGGCTCCTGCCCGTGCTGCCCTGGGGCTGTGGGCAGAGCCCGTGTGGCACAGGGTTACTGTGGGCTGAGGAGAGCTCTGTGCTGCCTGCTGTGCCTGTTGCTGTCAGGGAGGTGCTTCTTTCCCCCCAAACACCCAACCTTTACCATTTGAGGGGCTTTTACTTGACTAATGAAGCTGTTCCTCCTATTATTCCTGCAAGGTCAAACCATTTGTTTTCATGAGGTATGCTAATGTAATCTATTTTTCCTTCTTCCTCAGCCATCTCCTTTAAAAAAACCAAAATCTTAGATGTTTGTTTGGGAAAGTGTTGTTAGATGTATTTTTATGTGACATATTTATGCACACTGTCGCTGATCAGAATTCAGATCAGTGATACTGCATTACAGCAATAACTGATAGGGTGTAATGTTTATAAATGTTGCTTTGAGACTTAAATTTAAGAGACAAGCATAGGAAATAGATCTTACCACGATACACTGTAACCAAATAGAGTCCCAATAAAGAGGAATAAAGAAAACAAATTTTATATCTGGGCATTTGCATTCTCCCAGATGCTGGGTACCATCTGCCAGGATGTTTTAGCTCTAAAGTAAGCTGCAGTTTACAACACCTATAAACCCAGTGATTTCCTCCCCTCTTCTCCTCTGCCCACGCTTTTGCAAGGGAAGGATACACACGGTAGTAACTTGGGATGAAAATTTTCCAGGAAGGACTTTGGTGGGAGAGGAGGTTTGCTCATATTTTGGATGCAACAAGGCTGCAAACTGTGGTTATTGTTTTGAAGAGATCCATATATGTGTGACATGTACTCATGTGCAGTTCACATGTACCAATTACTCAGTGTTTCAATTCCAGCCTTACTGCTCCATGCTTGCTACATCAAAAGGATGTATAGATTTCCTAGAAGTCAAGATTTTACTGGAAAAAAGGGATGGTATTTACTGAAATATTGAGAAGCCTTATCTACTTTTGGTTTTGTGCTGAATCCCAGGGATTCTGCACAAAGATGAGATTTATTAGAGGTTTGAATGCTCAGTTCTGTGCATTATTTCCACTGGATTGGGAGCAGATTCAAAACTGGACATTCACGTGGTCCAAGAACTGAAAAGTACAACTAGCACTGGTTTATTTTCTGTCCTCTCTGAGTTATGCTGACAGCAGCCATTACATTAAGGCTGAAAAGTTTATTTACTATATAAAAGCCATATTTTCCCTTCTTTTCCCAGCTTTCCTTGGCTTTCATTGCTTGGCAGTATCCCCTTAACCACTAAAACCCAGAGGCATGGTATTAAACTGGGATGAGAAATTAACATGCAGAAGAATATTGGAGATTTAAGTGGGGATGGTTCTAAGAAAACCAGTGGAAAATATGTTTACTCCAAGCATCTGTAGCACCTAATTGAAGCAGTGATATTTTCTGTAAGGACACAGGGAATACTCTTCTGTTTTTTCTCTTTGGCTTTGAATTTCACTTTGAATCGATGTGACATAATCCATGGAATTATTTTCTCACAGCTGCAATGGAAACTTTCTGCCAATAGACAAGGATGTGTTAATCGAGGTGAAAAAGCTTACATTCAGTTCATCTTTGGTGCTTTCAGGAGTCTTTGTTTAGGAACTGTTGCTTCCTCCTAATTTATTGAAAGCCAGTACACAGTAAACACTATTACTTTTGAACTATTAATGTCGCTATAAATTTGAATGGCAGGAAAGGGTGGCAGATTGTGATCAAAAGGGAGCTGATCTACAGCTGCATGTGAAATAATTGCTGATACTAAATGTGACAGAGACTGAAACCTATATTAGTGTGCCCATAAAGGATGATTTAGTGCTCCTGAGCCTGCAGTATTGGCATTGCCAAATGAATTCCCATGAATCTAATTTAGGAGAACATAAAAGAACCCGGATCACCTTTGGGGCATCTGCAAGTGCTGCTGCTGGTGCTTTGTTGTTCGTTTGTATTGCTTTTCTCAGCTCTAATTGGAAGGCTGAGTCCCCCACCAGGGCACTTGCCAGGACTGGTGAGGGAGGGCAGCCCTGCCAGGATGGGGGACCAGCCATCGATGCCAGCAGTGGTTCCTGGCTCAGGGAAGGCTCCTGGCACAGTGGTCTCACCCTGGGAGAGGCTCTGGAGTGGGGGAAGGCTGTCAGAGCACTGACACCACTCTCTGAGCACACCTCCCAGGCACTGGGGTTGTAATTAAATACAGCTACACCCTGCTTAGCAGTTTCAGCTCATTATGGTCTGTCAGGGGTCTCGTGGTCCTCCAGTGCCATTCCAGAATAAAGAAAAGGCACTGTGTGTGTTTGATGGGAACACATGGGCAGCAATGGCCTTTTCTTCTCTGTATCCTGCTTGTTTGAGGCAATGAGATTCTACAGCAGCCATCTGTTATAAAAGCTACAGATCTAAGCAACCAAATCTTTTTGACTGCATTAATCTGTGTTTGCATTGATCATTAATCCCCCAGGCAAAAAAGGCAGGTAAGCATCAGGGACAGCAAGCCCCCCATGCACTCACTGTGCTTAGGGAGCCACAGCAGTTCCCAACAGGGCAGGGACTGCTCCAGCCTTGGCCCCTGTGGCAGCTGCATGGCCAGGAGGGCTCACCCACTGCTCAGGCATCCACCAGCATTTCAGCCTTTTGCTCCATTCTCTTGCCCCATAGGAAACACCTGCCAGAGCTGCCCAGGGCCCTGCTGGCAGTCTGGAGCTTCACTTGTGTAACAACTGAGGCACGGATAGATGGCAGGGAATCTGGATCATTTATTCAAAGAAACGAGCTGGTTTTATTCTCTTCTTCAGGGCACAGTATTTCTTTACATGGTAATTCTCACTCAGCGAGCTATCACACATTGCCATGTCAGCAATGTGTATTCTAATGTCCTTCTGTGGGGTGATCACAAACCCTTCGGGTGTCTGTCAGCTTCCTCCAGGCTCCTCTCCTGTAGAGGTCTGTCCCTGACACCTCCTGCCCCCAAGGGCAGGTGAAGACAAGCCCCTCTGTGCCACCTTGTGCCTCTCTGTGCCACCCTGTGCCTCTCTGTGCTGCCAGGTGCTCCTCTGCGCCACCCTGTGCCTCTCTGCGCCACCCTGTGCCTCTCTGCGCCACCCTGTGCCTCTCTGTGCTGCCATGTGCCCCTCTGTGCCACCCTGTGCCTCTCTGTGCTGCCATGTGCTCCTCTGTGCCACCCTGTGCCTCTCTGTGCTGCCATGTGCCTCTCAGTGCTGCCATGGCATTTTGCAGGCATGTCCCAGAGCCTGTAACTCAATTCTATCCCGTCTCTTCCCACACACTTGGACTTGCCCGTGGCCATCAGGCAGGGCCAAGCCTGGACAGCTGCCCAGGAGCCACCAGTGTCTGCCCCAGCCACGTGCCAAGGGAGGGAAAACGTGTTCCCACACCTCACTCACCTGTCCAGCCCTCTGTTTCCTCAACTTTTATCATGTATGCTGAAACAGGAGCTGCTTTGAAAATGTACTTTTAAACTTTTTTCCAAAATACAGATTAACATTTCGCAGAGACCTTTGAAGGTGTAAATTCAACCGGATATATTTTAAAGTTCTTTTTAATCAGCACCAGAGCCCTCGTTTGAGCCATATGGAGGAGCAGAGGAACAAACTGGAGCTGAGGAAGAGAGATGGGGTGGGTGACACACCAAACAGCCTCACCAGCAAGTCACACTCCTGCAGGTGAGGCCAAATGGGGAGATTCCCTGGGCACTGCAGTGCACATGGTCATGGCCAGCACAACAGAGCATGAGAGTGCCATCAGCGTGGCTGGCAAAAATAGATTTTCTCATTTAACCAACTGTATCATTTTGCAGCCGTGTTTTGGAGATTAACAATGAACAGAAGAGGCTGCTGATGCAAGTGCTTCAGAGACAGGGACTTCATCCTGCAAAAGGGTTATTGCCAGCCCCAGCTGGAAACAGCAGGACAGTGTTTGGGCTGCACAAGCAGGGCCAGCAAGGGGCTTGGAGCAGAGGCAGTTTCATGAATGTAACTGTGGGGAAAAGGGCCAGAGTAGAAATGGCCCCAGATGCTGCAGGGAGTGCCTGACCTTCACAAGGCTCTGCAGAACAGCAGAAAGGTAATACCCTCCTCATTATGGGGACCACTCTCCAAACATTTCCTCTGGGAAAAGCTGAAAGGGAAGCTAACGTCCCTTCCTGGACAAAGCTCTGCTCCTCTTGGCCAGCTGTCAGCCTGACATGATCTTGGGTGTGGAGTTCCATGTCCAGGAGGAGGTTGCTCCATCAAAGGCTCACACCAGATTCCCTTCTCCATCTTAAAAGCTCCTCTAGCCCTGCCTGACTCCAAGTGCAGAAAGAGCCTTGATTTTGCCATTCTTTTTCACCTCTCAGCCCTGTTGGTTTTTTCCCCGAGTGCAAACTGACGGGCTGAGAAGGGCAGAGCTCTTGCCCAGCTCCAATGTACCCCTGTGGGACCTGTGTCCCCCGCTCATGTCACCACAAAGTTGGATGCTGGAAGTTCCTGCTGGGTGACAGCTCTTTTGGGGGACAGGCTGGCCTTTCACAGCTCCACAAATATCCAAAAACTGACAGGGATTTCTCAAAATGTGTTTTTACCATTGCAAATACTGTCAACCTTTGCTGATACCTTTTGCCTGGGCTGTGAAGGAAGTGCACAGTGTCGGGCACTAAAACAGAAAATATTTATTTAAAGAAGGCAAATGTTCTAATTTCTTCTCTCTTCTGGTGACTGCTAATTAATGGCAGTTAAATGCTCTGCTGAAATAAGTGGAGTGGGATTGTGGGAGAGCTCTTTTTGACAGAAATATAAATATCCACAACTTTAATTGTCACCCACTCATTTGCTTTTTAATGTGAACAAGGCTTCAGCAGGCTCCCAAGAGCATTGATACCCATTCTCTGCCCTGGAGCAGCCCCAGCCAGGGACTCCAGATTATCCACAGACAGGTTTTTAAGCAACTACAAGATTATTGCTCAAGGAGTCAAGCAGCTCCTCCTGTGTCTGTGACTGTAGCCTGGAAAAAGGGCTCCACACTTGCAAAAGTGGCAACTTAGCAAAGGAAATATAGGAGCCTCCTGCTCTGCTCATTTCCCACAGGATATTACTGGGTGCCAAAAACCTCCCGAGCTCCTGCACAGCAACAACCATCACATGGTGTAATGGAAAGTGGTCAGGCTTTGGGCTCTTCCTTTCCCAAATCCATGGCTGGTTGTTTTGGGAAGGGGAAGAAAGGCTTCCCTGTGTTTGAAGGTTTTTCAGGATCCTCTGCAGTGGCCTTTTCCTGCTGCCACTGGTGTCTCATCAGGAAGTGTCTGATTGATGCTGGTGATTTCTGGAAGTCAGGTCCAAATATTCAGGTGCTACCCTGTACTGGAAAGGGGGCAGGACACCCCACCAGTGCTGCTGATGGGCTCTCCACAGCTATGAGGCCTCATAGCTCTGCTTCTTTGTGTCACTTCTCATTGATGTGCAGATTTACCTTGAGTTTTTTGCAATTTACTGTCAGGGAAATAGAACAGTACTCCTTTCCTTCACCTTTGTGTTTGAGTGTAATCATCATCCTTAGACATGTGCAGAGAGCTGCATCCTGGAGCTGTAATTGCACAGAGGACACACCATAATGCAGAATAATAACCCAATGCTAATGAGCTCCATGCATTCAGTCAGGATCAGACCTGCCATCCTCCTTCCCAATGAAATTACTGCTGGCCTGCTCATGCTGCTTTTCCAAGTGTATGCTAAGGTTTGCAATCAATTTGAGCAAGTCTCTGTTTTGATTCAAGTTGTCTTCTGAATTATCCAGCAAAGAAAGGCAAAGCCAGGATAGCAAAGCAGAGATGAATCTGCAGGGCTCTCTTTAATTTTCAGTTTATCTGCAATTTAAGGGAGCAAACACAGCCATGCTGAAGATGCATAAATACAGCCTGGAGAACCATTGAAATCTAGGTCAAGGTTTGGGCTCTGCCTGGGGATTTCATTACGTGACTCGGGGAGACTGTGCTGCTGCAGGAGCCAGGTGGAGGACACTCCTGATCCAGCATCATGAAAGCAGGTAGGCTCTGCACAATCCACAGCAGCTCCCCTGCAGGCTGGTAAAGAGCTCACACAGGCCATCATTGGGCTGGAATTGCTACATCATTACTGAACCTCACTGGTCACTCCTGGCAAAGGCCTTGGGCTCTCCAGTGGCTTCAATCTTCAACTCTCCTCCAAGGAGCACTCCCAGCATTTGCCAGCAGTAACCAAATTGCCTTCCAGGTGCTTGGAGGGAGGGATAGCGCTGTCAATCTGATAGTTGTTAACAAAATACATAATTTGGGGAGGGGGAAGAAAGGACTTGCATTGATACACCTTCATTTGCTTTGCAATCCAAGTGTATGACTGCTGCAGAACATGAATCTATTCCATATTTGAGACCCAGTCTGTGTTTGTGTTTTAAGTTAGCCTTCCAAGCAAAACATGTGAAAGGAGAACATTTAAACAGGAAGAGCTCACAGATTTTTTTTTTCCCTCATAAATTTCTGTAGTCCTTATTGCTGCTAATTACTGGAGATCTCAGGACAAGAGCTTTTCTTTCTAGCAAACCAGCTTCTCCCATTTCCTGCCCTCCAGTTAATCAGTTATAATCTCCTCTCTGTTTGTTTCTTTAAGTACCACGAAGCTATTGGCTGTTTGTGCCATGAGCCTGCCCGTGACCGGGAAAGCGGAGTCTGTGTGTGTGCACCCAGGGCGGGGGCAGAGGGTGGGCTCTGGCAGTGCCCACCACCCCCACGGCAGCCTCGGGATGCTCCAGGAGCCAGGGACCGGCTCTGTCCCACCGTGCCTGCCCGGGTGCCCCCCAGGGAAGCTGTTTTCCCGAGTGGCTGGGCTGGTGAGCTGCAGCCGTGCCCAAGCAGGGCAGAATCCCAGCTGGAGAGGGTGGGTTAGCATCAAGCGAGGCACGGATGTGGATGGGAGCCACCGCAAGCCTGATCCTCTGATTCCTCTGGTGGGGCTAGAAAAGACGATTAGAAGATAAAACGTTGAGAATCTCTGTAGAAACCTTTGTGTCTCTGTTAACTGAAGGAAGACGTTTGCGGTGAGAGCTGTGGGCTTGTATCCTCTCTGTCCCCATCCCCTCCGCGGCACAGACATGCCCTTTGGAGAAGCCAGGCACCCACTGCTGGCTGTGAACGGGCAGCAGCTGCACCCACAGCCCCCTGCTCCCCCTGCCCTGCAGTCAGACTGCACAAGGTGCCAACCAGCTCTCCTGGCTGTCAGGAATTCTCTGCAGTGAGCGCTGCTCTCCTCACCCACCCCCGTCCTGTGCTTTCCCCCGGTGCCAGGAGTGTGCCCCCGCAGCAGCCTGCTCCCCACACAGCCTGTCTGGGGGGCTCGGTGTTCCTCCTGCTCTGCTGGATCCTCTGAGCAAGGTTAGAGATGGCTCTGCTCAAAATCTGTGTTTAGTTGATCCTGAGGTTCTTTTGATCGTGTGTTTTTTGCCTTCACCATGCAAGAGTAACTAAGCAGTGCTGATTTTAAGGAGGTGGGTTTTTTTTCGTCCTTTAAAATGAGTCCCTAAATCACATCAGACATGCCCCCTTATACATTTCTGTGATGTCATATGGCTACAGGCTCAAAGGACATGGCCAGGGGAGAAATCTCTTCCTGCCTAAGGGGAAATCCTGAAAGGATGGGTCTGCTATAAGGTGTCTTAGTCATGCTCACTATGCACATTATCACAACAAAAGAGATTTGTTTTTTGGCACCTGTGCTGTCCGGATTGCGTTTCAGCATGGAAGGAACAGGCTGTAGGGCAAAGACCCTTCAGAAAGTCCCACATGAGTCCCTAGTATGACAAAACTACCCTTTAACCTCAAGCCATGAGGTAGGTGGCACTCTGGTTCTAAAATGATTCGAGGCATTATGCACAGTCCTATAAAAATGCAAAATGGGGCTGCTGTATTACCTCCTGTAGCTCAAGAGGTTTGGAGCAATTGGTTCATCATTTGCTATTGCTACCAAAAAAGCATTTCCCTGAAGCTGTGGCTGCCACATCTTTTGCAGCAGGCTCTTTATTTTTGTGCTCATAACATTGCAGTTTATTTCCGTGGCAACAACTATAATGTGATAATTTGCATCCATAATAACTTCACTGTTACTAGAAAAGGTAAAACTGTGATGATCTTTTTGAAAAAGCAATCCGGGTCCAACCGAAATTGCAAACTATAAAAAATAAATACTAAAAATTAGGTTGATTTCTAGGGGCATTAAATCATGGCCTGTTGAGCTGAGCACATGATTTTTCTTGTCTCACTGCCGTAATGAGGGGCGAGCCTGCGTAAGCTGGCTGGAGAGCTGAGGCTGCAGATGAGGGAGCACACAAACACTCTCATTTGTGTTTTACTTAAGCTTTGACGTTGTTCTCTGTTTTCCCTTCCTCGAGGACTGCAATCACTCATGAGCTGTTTTTCTTCACTCTGCTAAGCGATGCACAAATTGTTTCTACATTCCAGGTTCGTCTGTGACATCCCTCTCCTGTGTTTGCATGGGGATAATGAGGATGCTCATCAGGGAATGAGCAGGCTGCCTGCCTCCAGCCTCACAGGAGTTGCATTGAGACTGGTGGAATTGCTATGGCTCAGCACCAGCCCTGAACCAGGATTTGCCCCAGCACTGCTAGCTGTTCAGTGATTTTTCACACGTTTTATCTTTCACCTGTGCCCAAAATCGCAGTGCTGTCCTCTACTGAGAAGCTTAGGATGGACTTTTCTGGGATGAGCACATTGACTAACTAAGGCCAGAATGTATTTCTTTTGGTTCAGATCGAAAACCAGCCACAGGGTGTCTTTCTTAGTTCTGTCTCCTGTGAGTTTTGCTTGCTTTAAATTTGTTTAGGACACAGCAATTTTTTTTTTTCGTTTTCTTGCACGTACACATACACACACTCATGTTTAAATAAAAAAGAATCCTGCTTGTATGATGAGACACACCAACGGTCTTGATTCAAACAATCCTCTGTTTTGATAGGTTGATTAAATCTATTTTAGCTAAACACTTAGCAGAAGTCAGACTACCGGTGATATAAAGCAAGGTAAGAATTATACACTCCATATGCTTTGAGCAACCTGGTCTAGTGAGAGTGTCCCTGCACAGGGCAGGGGGGTTGGAACTTAGATGGTCCTTAGGCTTCCTTCCAACACAGGCCACTCTGAGTTGGAAGGGACCACAATTTTAGGCTTTCCTGAAAAGCTTTCCTCCATAAATTAGAAGTAAGAAAGCTGACACTAATAAAATAGAGCAGTCTATTAGAGACCTCAGTTTGGCTGGTGTAGAAATGCCAGATAATACAGTTTTCCATGAATTACTGACTGCATAGCCACGTTGAGAAGTTAAGCTTCTCTGAGAAAGGTAAGGTCCATGTGAGCTATTTGAGCCCACACATGGTCATGAGCCCTTTATCCTTGCTTGAAGCTGCTCGGTGAGCAAGTATCTCTTTTTTTCATTGTGTGTGATGTGGGTTGAGATAGAATTACAGAACTAATCCTCCTTGCCTGCTGCTTTGTCTCATCACGTTTTCATAGGCCAAGAAGAACAAAAAACCCCACATCCAATAATGCAAATGTGGGCTTGCCTCAGCCCTGTGTTCCCTTGCCAAAGAGGGGTGAGAGGGCTCTTTCCAGCCCCTGAATGTTCCCAGGACATCCATGATCTACATGGCAGCAGGCCTGGGTCTGCCTCTTCTTCCTGTGTGCTGCTCCTGCCCGTGGTGCTCACCTACACCAGAACATGGATTTGGCAAGTAAAGCTTGTGGCTATGTATAGATGATCTGCAATCTGATAATTACAGCATGGTCTTCATTAGAATGCAGTTCTGATGAACTGTCTCTCTTAGATATCCTGCTTTTCCTGTTGCATGATATTGCAGTTTTTAACAGCTATTGGAGTCACCGCATGACACGTGCTCCTTGCTGCTGTGTTTATTTTTTTGCTTCACATTCAGAGTATTATCAGTATTGATTCTCAAGGTGGTTGGTTTGTTTCTAGAGAGACATGGAAATTGAGCCACTTTCCATTTAATATTAACTGAAACTCACTGGAGTATTATCACCTTCATGGCAAACAGAAGCCCATCTGTGCCTAACAGCTATACTCCAAAGTGAAAGAGCATGTTCTTGACAGGATAAATACACACTGTGAAAATCCTGACAGGTCTGAATGAGAGCTGAGTGGGAAAAGCCACCCTCTCCCTAATACCAGGTGCAGGTCACATCCAATTTCAGCAGTGATTCACTCCACAGCTAGTCTCATAAAGTCCATTCCTTATTCCCAGAGACAAATGGGAGTGATCTTTTATAGACAAGAGTTATTGTTGGTAAGCCCTTTCTAGGTCAGTTTAAACCAACATCATAACCCCTCCTGGCTGACTCCCAGCTTCGTGCAAGCTGGCAGATCCACCAGAGTGGTGATTTGGAGGGAACCTGCTGGACAAGCCACATTGACAGAACTGGGAACTGGCTACAAAACTGCACCTAAGCCAAATACCAAAATTCAAGAGTCCTGAATTCTATTCTTTGAGGGAATGAGTGACAAATGCTTGCCAGGGAAGAGTAAGCCTGGTCATCTGATGCTCTTCTGCTGAGATGACATCAGTGCAAGCTCCCTGTTTGGGGTTCTGCTCCCCCTCAATGTAATGGTGCTCTTCTGCTTACAAGAAATCAGCACAGTATTCATTTCACTGTGTCTTAATTATTCCTGTTCTGTTTTTCTACATATATGGCTTCTTCACTGCTTTAATGCAGTATTTTCCATTAAGCAGTTCTACGCAGTACAACAAAAATAAACACACAGCAACGTGCGTAAGATTAAACTGTTAAACTCACTCAAAGTATACAGTTCATAAATTAAAACTGCTTATGCTCATACTTTATTATTGATTGCTCAGTTGATACAAGTAGAAGAACTTGCCCTTAGGAAAAAAACCTCATGGTTCCTTAAGCTTTTCTTTGTCAGGAAGCCAAAAAGACAACATTACATGGAAATGTCACCATTTGTTCTTGTCAAATGTAGTTTATTCAATTAGATATTTTATAACTCTACTGACTTTTACAAAGGAGGTTAATATTTTTTATTGTTTTACTTCATAGTGTGCCTCTAATACACATAGAGATAAGCTGGCCTTGTAAAATATACAGTGTAATTTGGTAATGTATTTATTGGATTCCAGTAAAAGACTACGTGAAATTATTCAAGATTTTTGCTTCTTCAACTGAAATTTTCTTTCTTCTCTCTTTTTTTTCTTTTTTTTTCCCTTTTTCTTTTTGTTTGTTTTTCATTATTTGGGGAGGGGGATAATAATCTTGCAAGGTCTTGTTTCCTGAAAATACTTCAGAAAAGAAATCCCTTGAAGCAGATCTGTAGTTTCTTCCTCTGAGTTAAGAAAGAAGCAGATTTGGGTTGGTTTTTTTCCCCTGAGTTAAGAAAGAGAGAATCAGACTGGGTTTTTTTTTTTTCTCCTTGAGTTAAGAAAGAAAGAATCAGATTTTTTTTTTTTCCCTGAGTTAAGAAAAAAAGATTTTCTGAAGAGCAAGGTCTTTAGATGCACTCACGTTTTCAAAAATTTCTCTGTGGTTGTGAAACATATCTGACATCTTGCAGAACGATAAAGACAAGAGGAGTCTAGGTTTACAGGAACTTACCATTTGAAACTTTCTTTTAGAGGGATCAGTTCTGGTTTTCTGGATATGGTGTAGACCAACAAAAACATATTCCTTTTTTCTTGTGGAATTAGTTTTCTGCCCAGTGGGCAGCTGGAGCTCCACTCAGCTCCAGAGGTCAGGCAAATGCTGCCAGTGATGTAGGGAAGAGATGGGAGCATGCAGCCAGTGCCAGGGTAAGGAGTGGACCAGAGTGACGTTGATTTTGGGTTCACTTACCAAGTGACAGAGTTGCAGCCAAAGCAGCTGGGTAAAGCAGCTGGGTAAAGCTGGGCATACTCACAAGTTCTACTGAACAGGGACAGTGCTACCATGCCTCGCCACAGATGTATAGAAAAGGAGAAGCAAGGCTGTTCAGCAGATTTGGGGCTGAGAACCCCATGTGTGGCCCATGGCTGCTTCTTAAAAGTACCTGCAAGCACTTTCACTATGTCAGTCTACAGAAGATTACTGGATTTCTTGAAAGAACCAACACCCTTCCTGGAAAAATTGCAACAGTTCGCAAAAGGTGAAAGTTGAGCACTGCCACCCTCTTCCTCTTGTGTAATTTGATTAGCTCATCCTCTGAGAGAGCTGAAGCTGCCATCCCTACTGTGCCAGGTTTAGGGCTTTTTCAAAGTCTTGTGTTGTACTGGGAATTGCTATCGTGTTTGAACTCACTTGAGGACATGAAACCAACTGCAATTCAGCAAGCCACACAAGCTGGAGTTAATTTTTGTTCTCTGTTAATTTACCTGCCTGTGACTCTTTGTGCTGCCCAGGATCTAATCACAGCTTGCTCTGGAGATGCTAAACATGTTTGTCTGGAGCTGGGCTGATGCTGACTGATGGGCAGCAGCAGTGTCATCTGGGCTGGTCACTCCTGCCCACAGCAGGCACAGCTGCTGGGCTGTGAGATGGACAGACCCCAAGGCTTCCCTTGGCCACTGCCTGCCTGAGTCTGAGAGGAGCCTTGGAGGGATCTTCACAGCAGGTACAGCTTTGGCTGCCCTGACTGGTAAGGAACTAGTGGGGCTGACGTGCAGAAACCCTTCCATCAGATTCCAGGCCAAACAAGGGAGCAGAAGTGCTGGAAATGATGATGTGCTGTGGCACAGTTTGTGGAGTGGCCTCTGGGAGGGACGCTGCAGACTGTGATGACTAAGAATGGCCTGGCAGCTAAATCCCGTGTAACTAAGGGTGTAGAATCATGAAATGTTTAATCCCATTGAAATGCAAGCTGCTTCTGACAGAGGTGGCCTCCTCACATCCCATATGTGTATTCCCACCCTCTCCCTTCTCTTGCCTCTGGGTACCCCTGAGCTGGACCATGTCATTCACCCAGTGCAAAGCAGATGACCACTGCAGGATCACTTTGTGTCAGGCCATGACATGCATACAAGAATCTGACCTAGGAGGCCCCATCTAGTAGGGCTGATGGAGGAACGCTGCTCTGTTTGGCAGCCCTCCCTTGGACTGGATTGCATAAAAAGAAACTGGAGTGCACAGAAGTGAATAATGCTCAGGGCTGAACTGGATCCAGCAGCTCAGGAGACCAAAAATCAGAAAACCACTGAAAGTTCCTCTTAGCTACCTCATGGAAGAAGCACACAAAGCCTGGAGCCTTGCACCAAGCTCCAGTAAGCATGGCTGCAAAATGAGGAGCCTTCTTTTGGAAATGCCATTTGGAAGAAACCAGCCAGCCAAGGGTGGTTTGATGGGGCTTGCTGATACATTTATACAGGTGAACAGTCTGGAGGCCAGGAAGGAGCTCTGGTTTCCAGATAAAAACCCTCTCCCACATTCACTTTATTGCTGAGCACAGCTCACTTCCATTTCCTTTACTACTCCTTGCTCCTGTTTCAGGACAGGGATGGGAAGGGTTGGAGAGGGGCTGGGGCTCAGTGCTCCCACAGCCCTGCGAGGGAACACAACCCAAAACAAACACTTGTCCATCCCTGCTCTTCTTATGCCTTCAATTTAAACAGCTTGTCCATTCCAGGTGTAAACACTTTAGGTTTATCACCTCTGCTTTCTGGAAAAGGACATTCATTTGGGGAAATGAGGAGAAGAGCAGCATTCTGCCAGGGTAAGTTCCCAGTTTGCAGCAATCTGTTGCACAGGGCCTTGCTTCCAGAGCACAAGATTGCTTCTCTGTGGTGAGAAGTCTGTGGTGATTGCTTCTTCCATTCTTGTCAGATGAGTGTGCTTGCAGAGCGGTAACAAAGGGTGTTACAAAACTTCTGGGAGGAGCAGCAGATCAGGGAAATTTTGGGAAGACAGGTGGGAACTGAAAGTGAAAGACAGGAGATGACTCCTGGGTTTAATCTGTGATGCAAAACCCAAACCAAACCGAAAAAACCCCCAAACCAACCAAAAAAAAACCAACAAAAGAACCCCAAAAACAATCCGCAAAACCTCAGAGAAATCAGGACATAAAAGTGTGGATAAAAGCCAGAAAACCGTGGGAGTTGTTGTTGCAGCTTCTCCTGCCCTGTCCTGCCCACTGTGCTCTCCCTGTGCTCGGTGTTGGCGTGCTGCTGCTCTGCCTGTCCCTGCAGTGCTGCTCCCACCCTGCTCCTCCTGGCATGGCTCAGGGGGGAGCTGCAGGGGGTGTTCTCTGACACACACAGCTGGGTGCCCACCTCAGGCAGGTGGGCTGGGAGCCCCTCGCGTTTCCACAAGTGTCCTGCCTACCAGGCACCCAAACCAACAGGAACACCGGACTGTGTGTGGCATGAGAGGGGCTTCCCCATGCCAGGATCTTGTGGGTGAAAGTCAGATGATGCAGAGAGGTTTGGGGCTCTCTCAGTGCCCAGATAATACACCTCTCCACGAAAGCCTGGGGGGTCTACAAGAACTCCTCTGCTGCAGCTCAGGATGTGCAGCCTGGCCCTGCCCCTGCCCACAGTGGCACAGCTCCATCCTGGGCTGCAAACGAGGCAACTCTCAGCTTCCCAGGGGAACAGCGAGGGGAACAAGTCACTGGCACAGAGCACAAGTCCTGGCAGACCTGGAGAGAGCTGAACAGGTACTCAGCAGTGCTGGACTCCAGACTGCACACTTAACAGTAAAAGCCATTATTACACCAAGTAAATACATCAAAAATACATTACTTTAGGTGGCTTTACAGTAATGTCCTGCATGTACCATCGCTGAAGTCTTTAGTGAGTTCCTTCTCCAGTAAACTCTGATCTTTCTTTATTATTATTTTTAATTCTGTACCATTCCAGAAACATTATCCTATTTCCCACTGTCATACAAAGTGCCTGAGGCTGCGATTGAAAAATCTTATGAAAAGACTCATATTCTGTTTCTAATTGGATGTGTTTCTGTCTTTACAGTGCCTGCTAGTTTCTTTTTGCCTGCATGACATCTCTATTTTGATCTAACCTCTTCTTTCCCTCCCCCTGTTGCAGTGCCTCTGTCTCCATGGCCCATTTCTCCTTCACAAGTTGTTAATGTGAAAAAATTACACTGCCCCATACCTGGGCAGGTCAGCTTCAAGCACTCCTGAATCACAGCTTCAGCTCATGTTTACGGTGGCTAACAATGAAAAGTGTTTTTACCGTGAGGATAATGGTGTACTTGCACTGTAAGATAAACCTTAGATGTAAAAATCATTATTTATTTAATAGGAACATCAAAGAATACCACTGGAGAAGGGAATTTCAAAGTTTCCCAGAATAATCAGATTTCTGCCATTATGTGAGGTTTTTTTTTTCCTCCAGACTCGATAATAATGAGTAATAAAAGTGTAGTTCTCAGAAATCATTTAAAGCATTACCAGATTGAGAAGAAAAAAAAAATAAAGGTATGGTTTCCTTCGAAGCTGGAAATCTAGTAAGGACTGCACAGCTAATGAGAGAAAGAAGGGTCTGCCTTGGAGCAGACTGCAGCACTTCCGAAACCTGAGAAAGATTTTCTCCTAGGAAGGAGGAGAAGTACCATTGGGAAAGCTCGTTGTTTAATTTCCTACAGTACTCTCCCTAATTAAATGCATATTTAAATAAGCAGGAGCTCAGTAGTGGAAGTATCCTATAGCATCATTGTGCATTGTGCTCCACGGTACAGAAGCACCACTGAGGGCAGCCCTGTCCCCACCATTGCATATTCTAGGTGGAGAGTGCCACAGAAAAGACATCCTTTGTGGATCTCCCCTTACAGATTTGTCTGAACGACTTTCTAAAGCCTCTGATGACTGACTGTGAAACAAGGCCCCAGTTGATTAAGAAACCGAATGGCTTGGCGGAAGAATGAGGTCCTCAGTTTAAATTCAGCCTGGTTTCCGTTTTCTTAGTCCTTCCCATGGCTCACAGAGAAATCCCTCACAATTTTTTAACCCTTTGCTGTGCCTGGCTGAGCCCTGGGAATGTGTGGGTCCCCATTGCTTGCTGCGTGCTGGGCTGAGCTGTGCCCCCACAGCCCCAGGAGGGCAGGAGGAGGGTCACCAGGCTGGGTGCCCACGAGCAGAGAGGAGGAACCAAGGAAAAAAGGCATTCAGCAGTGAAGGAAGGCTCACACAAGAGGTACCTTTTTCCCTTTTCCTCATAGTACTTTCAAGCACTATCAAATACAAAGGTATATTTTCCTTTGTCCTAAATACTGCATTAAATGAAAAAATCTGTTTCAAGTGGCCCAAAGTACATGACTAAAAGCTTTTCAGAGATAATAATCTGCAGGTGTGTTCCAGCCCTGGACAGTGATGGATCTGCTGCAGAGTCCTTCCAACAAAGAAAGGGGCTCCTTCTTGTGGGATGTGAAACACAGCAGGAATGAAAAGCTTAAAAGAATATTTATCTATGTACAGGTGACAAAGATAGTGTTAGTTTAATTTTCAAATCAATGCAGACATTGTAATGATTTCTAATAGCAGGAAGCAAGACCCTTACATCCCTTGTCATTAGGGCTGGTGAAGTCAGGACAGGGAACATAAGTGGGAGATTAGTTCAGGACAGGAGAGAAAGGCCAGTTTCAGAGTATAGATCCCACCAGATGGATTTTTAATGTGTCAGAAGAGGTTAAAAGGAGGCTTATCCTCAATGCAGTACAGTACTTTTGAGAGCATAATACTAACAACAATAGCATATAGAGCTGTCATAAGGAATATTTTTTCCTGGACCAGTTCCAAGAAACAAGGTCTGGACCAAAAGAAAAAGAAAGCCCTCCAATAACATGTATGATAAATACAAAACCTTACTGAACCTAGAAAGAGAAGTAGAAAGGCTGGAAAGAGCAGTATTGTGCATGACTTTTGTGGTATTTTTGTGGAAAACTGACTAACAAGCACATGATGTGCAGCTTGGTAGAGTGGGGGAAAGTGCTGGGAAAGAAACCTGAGTTTTCTGAGAAATTATTCTTGCTGACATTAAAACAAACTCAGTTCACACATTTGTAGGAGGAAAACTCAACCACCAGATTTCTAATGAAGAGGTAGCCATGATCAAGCCATGAAAAGCCAAGAGGCATGGCAAAGGTTTTTAAAAAATGGCAACACACTGAAGAAAGTCTATATGGAATATGTTGGCTCCAACTGCAATATTGAAACAGCTGTTGAATTTCAGGCTGAAAAAGCATAAAATACTGAGAACTGATAACACAAGCTCCAATTCTGAAATACTTGTGTGACAAGCAGAAGAGAAACTCATTAGGCAGCTGAAAATGTCAAAATGTCACAGAACTAATTGTTTAATTTTGCTAGCTACCCTCTGTTGCATGCACATCAGAAACCACTCATAAAGATGAGGGATATTCAACTTTTTTAGGATCAGTAGTAGACTCTGTGACATCTGAGCATCTCCACGCTCCAAATTCTTGCTGTCTGGCACCACAGTAAAGAAATGTCACTATTCTCATTTTACAGACAGAGAGGTAGATGAAAGCTAATGAAGTGATTTCCTAAAGGTTGCACTGAGAGTTTGTTCACAGGTCAGGGACCTCACCCAAGTCCCTAAAGAACTAGCTAAATCTTTGGCCACTGGAGGGGTTGTTTTTTTTCTGAATTGTGAAATGGGTCATTGTTGATAATCCAGAATTGTTATTCTTTTCTCCTTTGACAGATTTAAGGGTGTTCAGTGCCACCTCCTCGTTCTCTTGTATTTTACTTGGAGCATGCTCTGCATATTTGGTTGAAAGCCAAGCGTGCCTCAGTTCCCCATCTGCTCTTTTTATGTTGCCACTTATCTCCCATCCCACCTCTGCATTGTCTCTTATAAGTGCATCTCTAATCTCAAGCAGTGTTTAGCAAAGCCAGACACCAGTGTCACAAGGGGTGACTGCAGCAGCCGTGCCCCTCATGGTGTCCATAGTGCCTCTGTGGAAAACCCGAGCAGCCCTAGGAGCAGATCACTGGGTGTTTGAGATTATTTTCAAGAACATTCACTAAGCATTCACCAGGAATAGGGAGACAGCTGTTAACACTCCAGAAATACCAAGTGAAGGTTTGAATGCCAATCCAGAAAAGGAGTTGAAAATATAGTAAATGATTTATCAAGGGCATATTGGAGAAGTGTGAATAGAGATGGTGCTGTCATGATGTATCTTAAAGTGCCTGATATTCGAATGGCTGCTTAGAGATTTCCAGTCAGACACAGCAAAATGCCCGATAATTGCCAGCATTAAGGGAGTCTATGTTAAATGGGCACCAAAAGGCAAAATGTGAAGAGCCTGAGGACAAGGAGATTTGTTAAGGACAATGGAATTTGGCTGATTTGGTTTGGTTTGTGAATTTTTTGGTTGGTATTGGCTTTTTTTGTTTGTTTGTTTGTTTGTTTGTTTTATAGTTTTGATTTTGGATTTTTTTAAACATTCCAATAGAGATTGTTATAAAGAATTAAAAAGAAAATGGCATTTATCACCATCCCACTTGCTAGCAGTGGCAGTTCTCCCACTCTCTAGATCCAGAAAGGATGGGGAGACAACCAAGGTCTGGGGATGGAGCAATGAGTGTGGTGGGGAGTGAAGGAAGAGTTTCTGCAGCTTTTGTTTCCCCCACTTCATCTCTCTTGGTGTCAGAGGCAGCTGGGAGGCAGCGAGTCATACCAAGGGAATAAAAATCCAAGTCATAGGAATTGGTAATAAAATATAAGGGATACTTGGCAAGAGGGTTATACAAGAGGAGAAATGTTTTAGCCTGAGGTGTGAGGTGTGAATTGCTGAATGCATGCTGTTTAGGAAAGATGGATGAAGGATCAAAGGAGCCGCTGGCACTGCTTGAGCGATCTCTAAGCTCGATTTTGTCTTTGTTGCTTGGAACTGGCTTTTAGCTACAGCTGCTCTAGTGCTGCACTGTTTTGATAGCATCTTGATAAAAGTAGGAGTGAACTGCTCTGAGGGAGCTGTGTGTCCCACCTGGGAGTGCAGCCCAAGTCCCTCTGGTAGGTAGCTGGCCATGTGTGTGCACAGATGCCACTTCTGTGCACACAGGTGCCATGCCAGTGCCAAGAGATGTGGTGTGTGCAAACAGGAAACTCGAAAATCGACTCTTGAAGGTATGAGGGTCATTACCAGTACCTTGAATCTGCTTAATAATAGCATCTTAGAATGAGCCAATCCTAATGATCACAAAAAGAGACCAGCAAGGTTCCGTGCATCTTGAATACAGTGTATGGATACTGGGCTCTGACTCTCTGTCTTTGATGCTTGGGTAATTATTTATTTCTATGCAAACTGGACTCTAAATCCTGCTGAACTGGAATTCAGTTGTCCGGTGTTGCTCTGCAAGTATGAACAGACCACTCCTGAAAGGTGAGAGAGGTCTGTGGTATTTGGTGGCTGCCTGACACTGGTTCTACACGGGTGTGAAAGGCTGGGGTCAGACTTGCTGTATTTGACTGAAACACTCAGGCTTAACAAAAATGTCTTTGTTTTGCCTCTGAAAGAAAATAATATCCAGTAGGCAGTTCTCTGTTCTTCATGACAGTGAACACTCAGTATAAATGATGTAATATTAGATTGCTCAGCACTTAACATGGAGCAAAAGCTTATAAAAATTTGGTATGTGAAGATTTATTGAGAGAAACCATGGCAAGCTACCAGGAACTCTTCTGTGACAGAAATAGCCACCCTAAGAAAGCAAAGTCCAGAGCACCTCTGAGGTCAGGGCTGTCCAGATGTGATGGTGAGAAATGGTTTTTCTAGAAGGACAGAGAATCTGAAATGCTCTTGGAAGAAATGGATGGATGTGAGATGCTGGTGCTCTGAGCTGTCTCAAAGCTATTTTAGGCCTAATACCCAGCCAATCTCTTACAAGTTACTAAAAGCAGTGCTTCGATACGTGCCATTTATTCAACACAAATGATGGTTCAGGCTGAACAAGTACCAGTCACAAGGGATGGGCATAAAGGCACCAGGTAGGAACAATCCCTTTGCTCTAGTGTGTGAAACAAGTGGGAAATTCCTCAGAAAAGCTGAATTTGCTTTATGCAGCGCATTGCCATTTGGATTACCTTCCTGGACCTTCCTGATGATATGATTGCCAAAAATAGCTTCCTCTGATGCCACAGGGCATGAGAATGATAACATAAGGCCAGAGCAACATAAGGTGTCTGACTCCTGTTGCTTCACACTCCATGTGCCTCTTACCCCTCCAGGCACAGTTAGAAGAATCCTCTGTGAGGGGACTTCTCTGCAGTTATTTAAACCTGAGCAGATGTTTTACATGGCCCTCCATGACCTCTGAACCACAGAGTGCACCAAATGAACTGCAGATATTGGCTGCTGCATGGCATTGTTACTTGGGAGAGGCACATCCACATTCTGCTGCAGAAATACAGCTCTCAGTGAATCATCCAGGAAATCACGAAGGTAGAAATCCTAATCCATGTATTTATAGTCTTTGAATAAGTGACTCTGGAGATAACTGAAACAAGCCATCATCTCTGGTGTGCTCCTTTCTCCTCGAGCACTGACAGCTTTCCTGAGGGCTGTCATCCCAAGGGAGGGCATTGGGGCTACCACATAAATCATTTCTGAAGTGTTGTCAAGCCTGATGGGGCAAGAGCAAGCCTGAGCCAAGGATGCTGCTGCCTGTGTGGGAGCTTTCTGACTGAACAGCTCATCCACTGGGCCCAAATGGTGCGACTGGGAAACAAAGCAGAAAAATCCTAGCTGACAAAAGTGGATGGAGGTAAGCCAGGACTAGAACAAAACAAAAGCTGCAAATAAAATATAGACCATCTCAGCCCAGTTAAAAAAAAAAAAAAAAAACAAAAACCAACCTCTTGTGTGGCCAGGGTAGCCCATGCAGTGATGGGCACAGAGAAGACTTGGGAATTTGGACCTTGATTTATGTCCCCTCTAATGACACTGAAACACACTGGGGAAAGCAGAGCTATCAATCTAGCACAACAAAAATAGTAAAGTCATGTTTGTTTTTCTTTTAGAAGGAGGAGATGTGGGACAGCCTCTGGTTCACTGTGTCCTGTCTTGGTTAAGGGGTAGGTTTAACCTCTGATCTGTGTGTGGGGTGAAAAGGTGCTGACCCAGGGAAAACCCTGAGAGAGACTTTGGTGCACAGCTGAGGTTTTGTGAGACTGCTCCATGAGCCCACCAACCTATATGTGGTTTCAGAATGCAGACAGAACACACAGCTTGGAGACAGGAACACACCCCCAGAACTGGTTATGATAGCTGTGGAAATGACCGTCACTCTCTGTGAAGCCACAGCAAGATGGATCACTGTGACAACATCCTCTGTCCAGGAAGGGATACTCTTGGTACTTGGGCACTAGCCAGAGGTTCAGACTTGGGAGAGAAATGTGCTCCAGCAGAGCTGTTCAGCCCCACATGATGACTCCAGTGTGCCTAATTATTTCCAGGGGAAACCACTGGCTGGTGCAACTCTCTAGCCTCCCAACTTCTGGCATGGTGAAAGATGACCAGCCTGGGACAGGCTGAGCATCTTCCCTTGCTTTTCTAGTGGTGCTAGGATTCATGGATGCGTGCATCTGCTGAAGCCTCAGAAAGAGAAGGAGTTTGTGCTGGGGCAGCAGGGAAGGGACCGGCAGAGACAATCTCGTGTGTGGCAGGGGCTGGCCTTGGCCATCTGGACAGAGTTTGAGCTGGCACTGCCACCAAAAAGGACAGAAATAAATGAAGTGTGTTGGGAAGTTGTGGAGGATAACCACAGGGCAAAAGCATGGGCTGCATCTGTCCACAACACCCACACACCATGGGAATGGCGCTGCCGAGGCCTGGGAAACACTTTAGCATCCTGTGTGTCCCCCACTTCCTTTGTTTTTCCCTTGTGGGATCATTCCCTGCAAGCACTGACCTGAGCAGATGTAATGTATTTAAGCTTCAGTCTAGCTGTTTGTACTAAAGAAATGTATTTTGTGATTAAAGGTGCTCGTTCTGTTATTGGTAGTTGTAAAAATTTTTCTGAACTTTACTGTTTCTCTATTTTTAAGAGTATCTGTCTCCCAGAGTGCTGCTGGGTTTTTTACCTTTTAATTACAAAAAAACCCCAACAAACAAACAAACTAGTCCCCAAACAAAATTTATGTCATATGTTTTTATATATTCATCATGTATTGTAATATATTAAGCTTTTCTTACAGACTGACTGACAGTGGGTAGTTGGTCTTTTAGTCCTAAAGCACAGTAGAAACTAAACCTAAAGAATTATATTTGACCTTTTTTTTTTTGTTGTTACATACGTACCATGCCTCTGAAGCAGACTGCTCTTGTACCTCAGAAAACTGAGACATTAATTTACAAATTAGTGTGGCATTATTAAAACAAACTCCACCCTCTTCTGAAAGAATGAGTTTGAATTGTGAACCATTCAGTCTACTTCTGCCTTCAGAAAATGAAATGTCACAAACTTGAGAAACTTAAGAAATTGTTAGCTTGAACTCCATCTCTAAGAAGGGGACACGGGAAAGGACCTTTCCCATCATCTCTCAAATCAATTCTTTAAGATTTGAACCAGTTAATTCTGTCTTTATTGCTGTTGTAGCACAAACGGACTCAATGGGATTTCTGGACTGAACCACAGGCAAGAATCTCTCCTCCCAAGCAGAAAGGATTCCTGGAAGAAGCTTATGCTGGAATGCAGAAGGGAGTGGGCAAGCCAAAGACACTGATGCATCAAAGACACCAGAGGTGATGAGTGGAGAGATAAATTGGTGAAAATAGAAAAAGGAATGTTCATCAATGTGATGGTAGGTGTTTTATACACATAAAACTTATATCTATATCTATATCTATATCATCCATAACCTCACCTTACCCAGAGCTGAGTTTTTAATTGCCAAGCCCTAGAGACCTAGAAAGGTCACAACAAAACCTGACAGAAGGCACAGAAGATAAAGATCATTAGCATGATTAGCGTTCAAGTGCAGGCAGGAAAATAAAGAGCCCAGAAACATCTTGCTAAGAAATAATAGAGTTTTTAAAGCAAGACTTGAAGTATGTTTATTAGTGGGAAGGCAAAACCCTTTAGTTTTAGCCAAAGACTGCCTGATCTGCCATCTAACTTATTATTTTAGCAACACTACCAAAGCAAGATTTCCTGTGTGTCACTTCAGCTTGCAAACTCAGAAGCTGCCTTTGTTTTGGGCAGAAGCAGGCTAATGTGAGATGCTGAGGTTTGGCTGAGGTGTCAGATCTGGCAGCCCTGTGATGAGGGAAGATCGTGGCAGCAGCAACAACAGCAAGCTGGAAGTGCCATGTTTGGGGCAAGCCCTGGTGCACAAAGTGCAGCCAGGTTGGCTCATGCAGGAGCAAGGGACATTTGCACTGTGCCCTGGCTGCTGCTGGGTTTCCTTCCTGCCTGAGTGGCCAGTGATTACAGGCTGCAGCTGCTAATTACTTCAGAGGCTGGTTCGAGCCTTTGAGGAATCACAGTTTTTTCTCTTCTAGACTCTTTAGGTGTTTACTGCTGGCTGAGCAGGCCCATGGCTTGCTTTCTCCAACAGGCTCATCCAACAGCAGCAGCCTGTTTCATCCAAGCAGGTGGAAATCAAAACCCTGAGCCTTGTTTGTCTCTACAGGCTTCTGAAAGAGAACAGTAATCAAAATTGATTTAATATTCCTGGGCTGCATATCAGAACTTATCCTCAGAGTATACAATGTACTTGTTAACCCCAAAAGCCACTAGAATGGGTGGATAAAACACAACAAAACCACTCCAAACCAAAACCCTAAATTCTTAATCTGTAAATCTCTGGAGAGAATATTAGCTTTTTATTGTTTCCCTGTCAAAAAAATGGAGGAAATAGTCCTAAATGCCACGCCTCTACAACTTCCCATTATTTATCATATCAAATGTCCTTTATTGCAGTCCTTTTGGTTTACTTCTGCAGAAAGATTATGCAAACACGTTCTACAGTTCAGCATACGGAACAGAACAGACCCAAACTCTGTTCAATCAAATGCAAAGTGCCTTCATGTGCTGCTGCTTCAGAATGTGAGCTCTGAGAGAAGGCAATGCACTGAACTGTATTATGAACTGAGAGTATGAAAACACCCAGGTAGTCTTGGAAAAATGGTTAATCAGTAAGTATTCACTGGAGTTGGCAGGCAAGCACATTTTGCAAATGCTTGTTTCATAAATATTTATTTTAAAAATTGAATTTTGGGAGTTTTCAGACAAAAGAAGTCATAAAGCAGTGAAGAGAAACTTCAAGACTAAAATTCTTGTGTGTGTGATTTTTTTTTTCTTCATATGCCTTACAACCTCTTTTCTTCTTTTTCATTTTGAAAGAACTGAAGAAACTAAAATCTACAAAAACTAGTCTCAGGCAGAATACGGAGCCAGTGCCAGGTATCCAGAAGAATGAGTCAGTAATAAAGAAACCTACAGCTTGTAACCAAAATGCCTCAAGCTGTTTGCATTAAGTTATCTTGAATAAACTATGTGTTGTGTATTTCCTGAAGAGCATGACGAAAAACTCACTGAAACCATGGATCTCCAAGTAGGTTATGGCTAAAAGCCTGACTAATGTTTTATGTGTCTTTTTGGTTCATATCCAAAAGGATGTTTGTTTGTTTTTACTCATTTCTTACTCATAGAAAAGAAAAAAAACCCCAGCAACCTAGTGAACTTAAGTTGGGTTTATAATACAGGATTCATTTTTCATTTGTTAGAGAGCATTTCCTCTAGACTGTAGACAAATTGTTTCCCGGCACAAAAAAATGTGTATTGATGTGGTCAAGATTTAAAATTTAGCAATGTACTTCCTCTACTGGGGCTGTTCTGAATTTCTTCAGTGCAGTGAATCATTCTGGTGGTGGAACCAAACTCAATTTACTTATGTTGAATGGCAAAAGAACAACAAAAACTTTCCCAAATTTGAAAATATCACTGAAAAAGAATAAAAGCACAGTTGTCTTCAGCCATTATGGGCTGCCCTAATTTGAATCACATGGGAAAATGCTTTGTTAATGGCTTTCTTCTTTTACTCTTCATTGGCAATAAACCAAACCAAACCAAACCAAACTCTTTTCTTTGTTCTTTTCCTTTAGGCATTGCCTTTCCATCTGGTTTTTTCAGAAGAAGCTGGTCCTGTGGGTTAGCAAAGATTTTGAAGTGCTAGAGATCTGGGGTCATTTCTACAGATTTCCTGAACAGCTGACCACTTTACCTCCATTACTGTTCTGTAAAATGGGAATATTCCACTTTACCTCAGGAGGTTGTTGCTAGAAAATCTGTTTACTGCTTTAAGATGTCCAGCTACCACAGGATTTTTCAAGGCATACATATATAGTTTGTATTTTTCCTTACAAACACGTGCTGTGTAGAGTTTAAGCTAATAACTCCTGATGATGATTTATGATGAGGAATTCACTCTTAAGAGGAACAAATTTGAATAGATTTAAATGCATACATGTAAAATAAATATGTGCAGTCTCCCAGAACTCTTTGAAACATAAATGTGAGAATTCCTTTAGGTATAGTTCTGGAAGCCTTCACATCAGACCATATTGTCAGGTGCCAGGCAGAAGGAGCCAGCCAGACTGACTGATTTATTCAGCTTTCTGCGGGAAGACCCCAAAGACCACAACCCTCTATCACTCCCAGCCATGGGGCAGGAGGTGGGATGAGCTCCATTAATGCCTCCTTCAGCTTTTAAACCCAAGCAGAAGGTTTATTCCTGTGTGTTCTGGACCTACAGTCTTTTGTCTGTTTTTCTATACCAGCTTCTCCATGTTTGATATTCATTTTATTCCCCTCCTCAGAGTATTATTTACAACTGAAGAGCAGAATGTTACAGGCTGAGCTGACAGGGCACTAAATATAGCAAGAGCAGGGCAGCTCCCCACTCTAATCATCTCCTTCTGCTTTTATGTAGATAGTAAATGATGGGCCGCAGAGGGAATTGCCATTTGTCTCTAGGAAATACATGTCAAAGGAGTTTAAGCGCTACATCCTGCCCACACCGAGGGAAGTTAATTTAGGCTTGGCGCAGCAGTGCCGGCTCTTCCTAGCGCCGAGGAGCTGCAGATGAGCTCTTTAGTCCTTCAGCTGAGTGCCATAGAGACCGTGGGTTTGAATAGGGTATTTACAATGGCAAACGGCACAATCTCTAGCCTGAAGGAACAGGCAGATCTCAGCCAAAAAAAAAAAAAAAAAAAAAGGTGCCTTTCATTGACATCATGCCCCTCGCCGAGCCCGTTGCCGACACTCGCCTGTCTGGGCCTTGGGAAGCAGCCATGCCTTGGCCGGGCCCGGCTCTGCCCCACCAGGCCCCGGGCCAGCCTCAGGGCTGCCACGGGCTTTGTTTCTGCGTTGGGCTCCTTCCTCTGACTCGCCTCCCCTGAGCCAGCTGACTTGACTGTGCTTTCTTCCCTCTGCCAAGCCTGCTTTGCTGCCTTCTTTCAGGTCTGGAGCTGTTCTGCTGCCTGCTCTTTTAACAGCTGTCCAAGTGTGAGGGAATAGTTGAACCAACGCTAAAACCTGGCCAGCTCTGCTCACTTGGGTCCTGCGACTTAAACTCAGTGCGCAAAAGTTTAAGCAGCAGCTTCGTTGATGGGACTTAGCCCTAAATCCACACAAATCCAAGGTAATCTGGAAGCAGCTCACTGCTGCGTTAATATCAGTGTGAGACAGCTTCAGCCGAGACGGGGGCTGAAGGAGCTGGGAGCTATGTGCGTGCCTAGACAGAGAAAGTGTGTGATCTAAAGGTTTCAAAATCTGCATAATGAAAACTGCCAGAAAGTTTAGTGCAGCAGTTCTGCTTTTCCCTGTGCAGAGCTACAGGGCACAGGTTAAGGCTCAGCTCCAAGAAGAGTGAGGCATTGCAATGCAAAGGAGCAGAGGAGATGCTGAGTACAAGGATATCAGTTAAACTTTCTGACCAGCCTAAGGGTTCTTCATGTATTTTATCCACTGTCTGACTAATGTAAAATACAAAAGTATTCTGCCTGGCAAGCCAGGAGCAAAACTGCAGTCTCCACCCTCCCAAAGGATGATTTAAACATGAAGCTACGATGCTGTGTTCTTCCTTTCCTCCTGCCTGCTCAAATGCATTTTTAATTCTTTAATGCAAAGCAGGAAGGCACCAAAATCTCTCTTTCTCCAGAAAAGCCTCAGACAGGGCAGATAGAGGCTTCTCCTGGGAACACCAGCAACTCTCCTCTGCCTTCACGGGAATTAAAATCGCACTCGCTGTGTTCTAAGTGACCACCTAACCCTGAGGTACAGGAAGAATGGGGTGCCACCTCCTCCCTAGCTGTGAGTTGGAGCACAGCACCAGGTACTGTGACAGTTTTTACCTAGGCAGTCTCAGCAGTGACCGGGGTCACCTGGTGAGCCAAACCACCAGCCTGATTGTACAGGAGTGTGGGCAAGAGCATAAGCTCAGGCTTAGTTCCCCAACAAATACGATCTCTTCATGGCCGACTCTGGATTTAGACATTTGTTGTCTAAGTCACCATTCAGTAAGAATTCTCTTATACCCTTGTGAATGTACAAAATACAGATGATTGTAGTGGTCTGTAAAAGCCAAAAACTGGACACACTGTTTACTTCAGTAATTATTTGCTCATTAAAGGCAAAATATTTCAGAGTTGCTCCTCCTAAGGTGTTAAGGTCAGCTGCTTTGGTGATTCTGTTGTAAGCCTGCTGTGTCCCAAGGAACCAATACTACCCAGTTAAAACACTGCAGATGAACACAATGAAAGCCAACAAAAAATGGAAGAATTTTTGATTGGAAATGTTTCCCTATTTCCAACATCAATGAAGGCAGCCTGCTTGTTTGCAGGGTGAAACAGAGTACAAACTTTTTAATCTTCAATCCCAAATTCACCTAAAAGATTTAGGGCCAAATATTCCTCTTATTTACACCAGTGTAAATTTAGGGAAATTTCATCCAACTTAATGTACTGCCAGGTGGTGGATTTTGCCTCAGATCTCATTATTTTTGGGTTTTTATTTATATTCAGCCACTGTGTGTATACACAGATACAAAGCAGTAATTTTCGCCAGCAATAAGAGAGTGGAGTTTGCTATATAAATCGGTATTTCTCAGTCAATATGTTGCAACCCCTGAAGGGGTTATAAAAACCATCTGGGGGCTTGTAAAGAGCTGAAAATTTTATAACAATCTAAAGCAAAGAAAATGTCATTTCTTCTGCTCTCCACAGAGCAGCACCATTCTCTTGGCAACCTGTCAAAACCATACATGAAACAATAAATTCTTTAGGCTTATCACTTTTACCTATTTTTTTTTCTTTACTTTAGCTTTATAAAACATGGATGGGAAGTGGGAAGATTCTTTTTGGTCTTTTCCCTTTTTATGTAGGATTTCCTATCTGAACTGCTTGAGAAATGTTGCTTTCAAATTTTTGGCCTCAAAAGGCAGTAAATTTCTTTAAGGGCCTCTGCCTTGGTCTTCTCCTAACCTGCTTGTTAAAACTACAGCCTATTTTGTCAAGCTTAGGCTTGTTTGTGTTGGAGCCAGTTTTTCTATTTCACCGTGACTTTCTGCCTGTCAGCTTCCTTTTTCAGCCTAAATCATAGAGGGAAACATCAACACTTCCCTTTGTGGGAAGAGATGTTTTGCATCAAGTGGAAAAAGTGGATGAGATTTCCTGGATCCTCATTAGCAATGTGGTGTACGGTTTGAAATCTGCCCTTTCTAAGGTGAGATACCATCTGAAGAACCTCTCTGCTTTTAAGTCTAGCCTCACAGCACATACAACTTGTCAGGGAATTTTGCTTTCATGTACGCATCTTTCATCTCTGTGCATAGGTACTTATCGATGAAATTAATTCTAGTAGCAACCAAGTGTGTCCGACCTAAAGGAATCAGAGAATAAATTCAGAAAAAAAGGCTCATTGTTGTTTTTTTCCTCTACCAGGATGAGATGCCTCACACAAGGACTGGGCAGGCAGCAGAGCTGGTAAGGCTCTGAGACCCTGAGCGAGGTAGGGGGAAAAAGAGGGGCTGGTAGTGCTCCCCTTTTGGCAGCTGTTTGGTTGGGTGGGCAAATCTCTGGCAGCTTCACCTCAAACTCCTCTTGACTTCAGCTATTTTTGCCTGATTTCCACAAATTAGTTATTTGTTGATGCAAAGTACTTAGTAGGTGTGGTGCCTCACTCTTTCCAGAAATCCTGACTTGTTAACTGTTTAGTGGACACAAATTTGATCACTTAAACCACTTGCTAAGGAGAAGGAACAGTGACTTCTTGCCTGGGTGGGAGGTGGTTGCCCACAGCCAGGAACTGAATGAGCTGTGGGCTATGTGGGCTAGCTGTGGGTTATATGTAACAACTAAGGGGAGGAACTGCACTTGTGGCTTTTACCCTTTAGCTCCAGTTCCACTGGATTGGCACTGTGCCATCCAAACTGGGTGGAATCAAAACTTGGACAATTTCATGTCATTTGCTTGGAACACAACTTCCTTTTCCCTGTCCCATTTCTACTGAAGACAGACTACAAAGTCTGCATGTGCAGAGGCCGGGTTCAGATCCAAGTTGAGGGTGTTTGGGGGCTTGGCTGCTGGCTTAGGTCTTCAGGCTGTCAGACTAGAACCAGGATTCCTGCTCCAAGTTCTGAGTTCAGCTACCTGCTCAGGGTCTAGCTCTTCTGCTACCTTTCCGTAAAGCCAAATTGTACCAAAATGCTCCTAAAATCATTCAGTGGTATTTTCCCATGTGGTTTTCATGATGCTGAGTAGTTGGGCAGGAGATCTGACATGGTTTACATAGCTTTCTGCCTTCATGCCTGAGAGAAAATGGATACCTAAGGATTATCTCTGCTATTATAAAAAATCATGCAAAAGGTGGCTGTTGGGTATTTTAGCGGGTTTTTTTTTGTTGTTGTTGTTGTTTCTTAATTAATTTGTATTCTCAATTCAGAAATGAATCTGTGTAGAAATGATGGTATGAAACATTTTGGGAAAAGAAGCTAATTTTTAATTAAAATTTAAAAATAGATCTGGTTAGTAAACAGCCTATCAAATGTCCACCTCAGCTGGTGCTGCCCACGAAGAAACCATTCCTGGACAGCCCAGCCTTCTAGCACCAGCACCTTATCTTGGCCTAATTTCCCATGCCCTGGCTGTGGCTGAGCTCCTTGCCTCTGTGCCCTGCCTTGCTGTGCCACATCTCCATCCATCTTTCCATCGTTTTAGTTTTGCCCAGGCACAGGGCTCCTGCACTGAGAGAGCCACCCTGATGGACACAAGGCTCTCCACCCTAAAGACCAGCAGCAGCTGCCACCGCTGCTGCTCCAGCTCATGCCAGGAGATGGGTTGTTTTGATTTTTTATCCAGAGAAGTCCAAACTCCTCAGGGAAGAAATGTGGTTTATTGCATACTCATCCTGTTTCTTCAAAGCTGAACTGTGCCATGCATGAAAATTTTTTTGGAAACTGGGAGCAGAAATGATGACTTAACAAGGCAGTGCTGTCCACTGCCACACCAACACACTGCCGGTTTTTCTGAAGTTGTCAGCACTACTGTTTTTGTACAAAGAGTGGAAATTCCTTCTTGTGCTTTGTCAGTCAAGGAGCCCAGGGCTGTCAGTCAGTGTTACAGTTAACACGTGTTTTCCCAGGTTTACGCTTCCGTCCTACCACACTGCTCTGTGCCTGTACTGTTACACTGAAGCAGCAACAACTTCCCTCCCTCAGATCATTCCCGTTGCTTGTGCAGGTTAAAACCCCAGTGCCATACAAGGGATGGAGGTCCTAGGCTAAGGCATTTCCCCATCCCTTAGTGAGGACGTGGGCGCAGTGGGGAGGGCAGGGGGAGGCCTGGCTGCTGCGGGGAGATGTCCCTTGGCCAAAATCCTTCAAGCTCTCACCACGCCACCGCCGGGAAGGAGCCGCATTGACTCGGCCCCGGTGCTCTCTGTCCCCTCACCATCCCCTGGGAGTCCTGCCGGGCCGAGCCTCGCCCCGTGGGCACCTCCACCGCTGCCTCGGCTTCCCCTTCTCCCCGACACGGCTGGGGAGGATCCCCGGGGCATCCCCGGGCGATGGGGTCTGGGGTTACGGCCCGCCCGGCACACACAGCCGAAGCCGAGCCGGTCCGAGGGGCTCGCACCCCGCCCCGCTCCGGGCTCCGCGCCGCGGGCAGCGCTGCCCTGGGCGGGCCCGCGGCGCTCGGCGAGGGGCGGGCGGGCGGGCGGGGCGGCCGCGGGCTCTATAAATGCCGAGCGGCGCCGCTGCGCTCCGGTCGAGCAGCGCGGGGCGGTGGAGGGGTAGAGGCGGCCGCGGGCAGCGGCGGAGAGCGGCGAGCGAGGTGAGCGGGGCCGCCGGGCACCGTGCGGGCCGATGGGGCCGCGCCGGAGGGGCGGGCGGGAGGGAGGGAACCAAGGCACCGGGGGGTGGAACCGGGGGACCCAAAGTTTGGCTGCTCACAGCCCGGAGGCCGCGGGGGTCGCTCCGGCGGCTCCTCGGTGTGCGCTGCCTGTTACCTGCTCTCACAAGTTTCCCAGCTCCGGGTGCGTGGGCGCTGTGCCGGGAGCGGGGCTTCTGGCGCGCTGAGTTTCTTCTGCGGGTTGGCTCTTTGAAAGCAAAGAGGGGGTTTTCCCCAAAAGAAGCGAGTTTTGAGGCTAGCAGCCCGCGGGTAGCAGCATCGCCAGCGCCGCGCGGGAGACGCTTCATTCCCGGGTGCGGGAGAGGTGGCACTTCCCGAGCACCGGCAACTGGAAAATTGGAAACTGGAAGTTGCTTGCTTTCATTCGTGTCTCTTGTCTGCTGTGAGAGGGAGCCTGCTGGTGTTATGCTAAATAAAAGTAATAAATCATAATTCGGTTAGTAACAGATTTTCTTGGCATTTCGCATCACAAAGTAAAGGGGGAGAAACATTTACGGCCATTGGCCTTTGGGGAGGAAGGGGTGATATTCTGATACTGTAACAGGATTTGGGTAGGGCTGGTGTCATCACGTTGTGCACTGAAGTGGAGAACTGGTTAGCCAAAACTCTGACCTCTACTCACTTTGGAATTATAGGGGAAATGATTAGTCTATTGCGTTCTGGGAAGATCTGGAAATGCAGAGTCCTTTGTCTCTTCGTGAAAAGGGTGCTTGATATTTTGGCTCAGTTTTGTGCAGTGTTGGAGGCTCTTAACAGAAAAATACATTTGGAGAAACCATTGTACTAACAAGTAGGTGTTAAAATATCAAATTTCCCATAAAACTAGGGAATATCTATTTATGGATTAGAAGCCTTGGTGTGATTTATTTCTCTCCCCCTTTCTCATGCCTGCATATGATTCTAAACATGGTTTGGCTTTAGTGGTTGTAATCGCATTCTTGGGCAATTTCCTGAAAGAGAAACCTGGTAGAATGACCTTTTTTTTTCACTGCACTGAAAAATTACCTCTTCTTCCTTCACTTTCTCTGGTGTGACCATTTAATAATGTCTTGTCCCCTGCTTGCCATAGGAATTAATTAGAAACTTGATTTCATAGGGACTTCACAAAATGTACGTAGGTGTAAGCAGCTGTGCAGCTTCAGAGAAGCTGCAGACATCCTTGAGGAAAGTGAAAAGCAGCTGCATGCCTGCTGAGTGCTCAGATGAGTCTTTGGAGCGTGAGGTGAAGACCAATGCAAATAAAAAGGCAGAATTATTAAGCAGATTAATTCAGCTGCATATAAGATGTACTGGGTTGGAGATGTAGCATTTTGTGGGGTGTGATTAAACTCGTGAGAATAGCAGCTGTTTGGCACAGGAGCAAACTTTGAGTGATGAATGCTAGTCCACAGCTTTTTACAATTACAGACAACTTGTATGTCAGGCAACCTATAAGCAAATTGTGTCAAGTGCTCCTGAGCTGCTGGAAAGCAGCTTCTCTGGGCATTGCTGTTTTATGTGCTCCCCAGGTATGAAGATGGTAGAACTCCTCTTTGCTTTGATTGGTGATATGGCCATCACTATAGTCACATGTATATTTATATCTATATATAGCTCTATGTATCTCATGTGGGAGGTAATAGAAACTCATGTCAGAGCAAAAAAGAAAACAGAAACCCGCAGTGGATTTTGTCTCAAGGTGTATACAGAAGTGTTGAAGCTTCTGTTTAGTGTTGTCATTGACAACCAGGAGAATAGCGTGTCTTAGTGGCATGTGGAGACTTTTAGCCTGGGTGTCTAAATCACACAGGCAGAAACGTGTTCCTGACCTATAGTTCCTCACCTGCATCTGTTAGGCAGAAAAATGTCAAACAGGGAGCCCAGTAAGTTGCACCAGGTATTTTTAGACTAGATAAAGTGAATGTGGCTGTATAAATACTGAAAAATAACCACCTCACCTTGCTGCTAGAAATTACAAGAGAGATGCATATAAATTGTGCTCATTCTTGAAAAAGCTGAGGTTCAGTGGAAGATTTTTCCTGGAATATGGGGTTAGGGTTGTCTGGGCTGCTTGAACTGCTTAATCACAAGCATGCATGAAAGAGCATGCTTTTGTAATACTAATTATAGGGAAATTAATTCTAATCATTGAAACATTTCCAGTCAACTTGGTTTAACTGAATTCTGAGATTCTCTAGGGTTCAAGGTTTTATACATGAGAAGACAGGGAAAAGATGGATAATCATCACTAATCTGTAAAGTGTTGCTAGATACAGTCATTTTTATATGCCTCTGGGCATATTCTCAGTCACCTGTGATACAGCTAACAAATCATGTTTGATAGCAAAGTGCTGGCCTGTAAGAACCATATAATTCAGTGCACCTATACTGGCCATAAACATCTTTTGAATAAGTGTAGTGATATAAAGAATTGCCTCTTTTCAGCTTTGAATAGCAGGTAGTGGTAACATGGAGTAGTCAGTCACCTACATATGAATTGAAAGATATAGTATAAATGTCAAGATTCAGTGTAAAGTTAGGGAACTATGAAAATATAAGATCTTTATTATTATTAAAGTAGATAGCTTCTTTGTGTAAAAACTAGAAAGTTGAATATGTGCAACCATGTACAGGTTCTGGTCTGTCTCCTCTGTGATGGTTAAAGTGGTGGGAGGAGAGCAAAAAGAGGTGGTAGCATTCTACAGCTGGAGCTACACAAATCTTTAGGCTGGCATGCCATGGGGAAAAAAAAGCTGTCCTGTGTTCTGCTTGTTCCTGTCTCTTTAGAGATAGACTCTGGTTCATACTTGACTTCTGTGAATACTTCTGCAAGCAGAGCTGATGTCTCTGCTGAAGTGAGAGCCAGTAATCATGGACTGGAAAAATATGGGGCAATTTTAGTAGCAATGCTAGTATAGGCCATAGGTTCTTGAGCTGTTTATCATGGCCTTGAAATACACTGAAGTGCTAACTGAAATGCTTTCTAAATCCACTAGCACCTCTCCTTGTCTGGAAAAACATGCGTTTTGGCAGCTGCTGTATCTTTTCTGTGGTCTGGTGTTCACCTTTAATAGCCATGAAGATTTTTTTTTTCCCCTTATTTTCAGGCTGAAATCAGAAGGTGCCTTGTCCTAGGGTCCGATAATTATGCCACAAAGCAGTTTAAGTATGAAGGCATATTCATCTTGTGGAATTATCTCCCCATGGTGAAAATGTCAGTTTTGCTGACCATGCTCAGCCATGTGGTGTAAATTGTGGGCTTCAGGCAGTCTACTGTTGTCATCCTGGGCTTTAGAAACAGCAACCTGAAATTCTCTTCAGCATTATGGGACCATGAAAGCAGTTATGGAAGGCATCAAGAGCGATGGCCAGTGAGCACTGAACTGTAGAAGTTCAAGGCTGTGTAGATTTAGTGGCCTTGGCATGCAGGTAGTTTCCTGAGAAATACAAGTTGCCAAGAGACTGTAAGCTACAGTAGTAAATCCCCCTGGAGTCTGCAGAAGCACTAGTGAGAAATGCTGGTACATTCTAGCTCTCTTAGTTTGGCTGATGTACAGGGGATATGAATTTATGTTCATCAGCTATGTAGCTTTGACCAAGCCTGTGGTTTTTTTTTTGGTTTTTTTTTTAACTGAAATGCTTTCTGTACTATTTAACAACTTGCTCTTTAAGCTTCTGTTGTTGCAGAAGGGCATGTTGAGGTATTTAGTGATGTTTCTCACTGCTTCTGAGATGGTTCTGTCATCTGGTGTGAACTGTAAGCTTCTGGTGGCCGAAGGCTGAACCGGGTTTGAAGTTTGTTTGAATTGGAGAGGGGCAGTTTCCCATTGGCTCTGACAGGTTCCAGGTACAAAACCAAGAGAACTGACCATCACTAATTTTTCCTCTTCCATTTTTTATCCTATAACTTTACATCCCAAAGCAATCTAAGAAATGCTGTGTAGAAGTTGGTGCATTATCTGTTAGCTGTATGTCTCCATCTTGCTATGCACCCTCCTCTTCCAGAAAGAGTTGTTCATGTGGCTTTCTCAGCAGTTAAACAAGCTGAGGCCTCCAGCTGCTCTGGCAGCTCAGTTGAAGAGGTTGCTTTCCCAGCTAATTGCCTACTTCTCTGCAGAGGTTTGTCATCTGCATTACAGAAATAGTGATGGACTCTGTGGAGGCTCAGCCAACGCAGCTCACAGCTCAGCCTACAAACTCTCAAGCTGAACTGAATCAGACAGTTTAATATACCAGGTCACGACCTGCTCTTGGAGAATTCTTGTGCATAGTTCATCCTCAGTTGTCTCATTTTTTTCTATGGAAATTTCAGTCGTGTCTTCCCAGAAACCTGTAGTAAAGCCAGTGGGATCAGTCAGAAGTGAGGTCAGTTTAACAAAAAAAAAAGTGTTTTCTTAAGTTCTGGGCTTTAAATAGCTGGTAATTCTCTAATTAACCAGTTAATACAAGTCTTCTTGTAGATGACTGAGGAGGTGTCTGCCTGAGCATACAGATGGGTTTCCCAGCACAAGGCTTCATTCCTGAATCCTTACAGCATCTGGGACTTCTGATGCTCTTCTGGTTGGCTTGTTCTGCTTCTGAAGCTTTCTGGGGGGAAAAGATGAATATAAGTAAATGTCTGTGCTGTAAAGAGAAATGTGGATGTCTTTATCCTTTTTGGGTAACCTTCAAGCTAGGGCTGGAATGGCTGAGAAAAGGCCACTAAAAACTAGCATATCATGTTCCTGTGAGCTTAGATATGTTTCAGGGATGCTGTCCTGGATACAGAAAACCAATATACATTTTTCATCTTAAATGTTAATAATTTGGCTACATTGCACTTTAAGAGTTATGTTATTGAGTTTTTCAGATAAGTTTTCTAAATTAGCTTGCAAATAGGAAGTGGTTGATTGCTAATGTTGTACAGTGTGATTAATAAATAAATAAAAGGCTAGTCACCTATTACTCTGCAGATCTCCAACCACAAGTGCAGGGTTACAACAGTATTCCTGATCTCTCCAGGTACTTTGTCATTTGGTAGCATTCCCTATGTATAAATGCTTAAAGTATCAGGTTTTGGCTATCAATGAGTTTGTGTAAGTGCAAGTTTTTATAAATGTCCTTGTTATGAACAGAGAATACTGGAGTACCAATTCATTTTTATAGTGAAATGACTGTATTTACTGGATGTAGCTTTAGAGAACTGCCAACACTTTTACTGCTGTAGTCTTTCCTCTTGAAGGAGGAGGGATAAGTAAAAGCTTAAAATAATGCAAGTAATTCAATATTACTTGAATTATTTTAAGTGAGTTTTTTTACAGTCCTCTTGGGAGACTGTTTCCCCCATCTTCTGTTACCAGTTGGGCATTTCTAAACCCAGCATGCATTGGCTTTAGTTGGATATTGTGTGGCTGATAGATCTCACCACCTCTCTTAGCTTCCCAGGAGTAATAAAAATTTAAATAATGGAAAAATAGTATGGCTCCATAGGAAGCTTAATTTTCAGTTATGCTGTAAACCCTGACTGAACCATGGAGTGTGGAGTGATGGGAATTGTGCTTTGTAGCATTGTTTAGTAGGAAATATAAGTACCTCTTTTGTGGACTAACCTAAACCTAAAAGTTGTATAATCAGGAGGCAAAGAGTCATCCCTCTTCTGCTCTGCAGCAACTCACATTTCTTGTCAAGGTTCTGAAATATTACCTCTTGGCTTAAGGACTCAATTCTGTACCTTTGGTTTTCTTTATTTCTTACAGGTTTTTTTTTTTCTTTGCTTGACAATTTTTAAGTCCAAGTCTGAAGAAGGATGTGTCCCAAAATGTCTTGGCACTCAGTCTTCTCCAAGCACAATTCCCAAGTGGCCATGGAGCCATCTCCACACAGCTATTTCTGCTCTCCCAGCCTGGTAGGTGCAAGAGGCAGGGCATGTGTCACTGGCCAGCAGATTAAAATTTACCTGGGAAAAGGAGAACCAGGTTTGTGCTGCAGAAATGTAGTGGTGTGAGAGTCTGAGAGTCTTGCTATGGGATGACACCAAGAGACCTGCATCAAGTGAAAATGAATGAGGGTGCTGGGTTTCCCTTTAATATTTTTTAAGGAAGAAAAGATGGTAAAATCCTACAGCAGAGGTGGGACTTAGGGTGAAGGTGGTGATGAGGTATCTGATATGACACCAGCCATTGTTAGTCCAGCACCTTGTGGGCTGTTCACAATCTGTACTTTGACAGCCTGTTGCTAAAGAATTAATACCCTGTACCTTATTAATGGGAACTTGCAATGCTGTAGGCTTGCCTTTGGCTCCTAAACGAGCCTGTGGTTGCATGGTGAGCATTGTTAATGTGCAATAAATGTGGGAACTGTGGTTCCACGAGCCCTTTCTTGCACCAAAAAAAAAAAAAAAAAACCCAAAAAACCCCAAAAACCCTAAAAGTGGGAGCTTGAGTTTATGCAAGTGCTGTGATTGTTGAACCCCTGTTTCCTTTGCTGGGGTGAGTCCAGAGACAAGGGTATAGCCTCCCCACCATGTTGTGAAACACTGCTGTGCTCCCTCTTTTGGGGAAACTGGTTCTGCAGCATTAGTCTTGATGAGCTGACTGTCCCATGCTTGTTTCTTCATTATGTTAAAATACTCACATTACATAAAGAACTGAGGATCAACCAAACCACTTCTTTAATAAAGGGACACCAGTAAATTAAAAACATAATTCTCTTTAATCTTTGATACCCTAAGACTTGTTACTAGATCCTGGAGAATTCTGTGGAAACTACATTAAATACAGGAATAAATAATACCTAGAAACTTTAGCATTTGTAGTTGAGCCTAAAGTAACAAGAGAACACATAAAATTTGGAAATGTTGGTAGAATTGTGCAGTACCATAATAGTCTCCATAAGCCCCCTGCCCTGTCAACTGTATTTGCTTCATAAAGCAGAACTAAATTTGGCTTTTTAAGTCATGTATAAATGAGGGATGGAAGTAAAAAGCAAATGATACATAAATGCCTATCTATGTTCTTGAAACTCTGAATAATGCCTCTACTTTTTGTACAGTCACAACTCAGTGGCGAAGTAAAAAACTCTGGTCAGCTTTGCATGATGTGAAATTGATCTTTGTAATTAATTACCATGAACCACCACCAAATGCTGTAGAAGATAGATACTGGTGAGAAAAATTAGTCTGGCTTGTGAACTGGAGACTGTGGTCATGAGGGCACAGACAGTTTGAAATGGAGTTTGTCTCTCTGCACTTCATGTTTAACAGAAACTCCCAGAAAGTGGTGGTGGTCAGGATTCTTCATGAAAAAGCACTGAACTCCAGCTTCCTGTTCATGTGGGAGCAGTGCTTGGACAAAGAGATGGTTCCTATGTGCGACCAGCTGGCTTTACAAGCTGGTGCTCTGCAGGGAAATTCCCACTTGGCAGGGGAGGCTAGTTGGACACAGCTGAACAGCCTTTCCAGAATGCACTAAAAACCTGAGAGAAATAGGAATAGCAGAGAAAGGATTATGGCTTGGAGAGGAAATCTTCAGAACCAGTACCATGCTTTTTGCATTCATGTGCAGTGCTGGCTGTTGTGCCTGAAGTCAGACCAATGTCTTAAGATACAGAATTATTTATTTAAAAAACCCATTACTTCCAGCTTATTTCTGTGTACAAGTTATGTTTATATTTTGTTGATGGTGACTTTCTCCTCTTCTGAGCAATGTGAGTACTGAGCTGCTTAAAACCTAGCAATCATCCTTTCTTGGAAATGCTCTGCATATACTAAACTTTCCAGGTATTGAGTAATAATAGGAGGAGTTCTTAGATGAAAAGAGATCCAGCATTCAGGATGCACTAGAAAATGTGGAAGGAAGATGAAACAGTTCCCAGATCTGTCATGTGGAAGAAGCCAGAACTTCAGCAGGCTGAACTCAGGTTCAGGATGAGGAGAGGATATTGAAGCTGAAGGCTTTGGTATGTAAGAGGCTTAGGCAGAAGGGGAGTCAGAAACACCTGTGAGGTGTGGGGAAGCCTACCAAGAGGCTGGAGTGTTTTACCATGCTGCTAAGTGGGCATCAGCTGAAAAACAAAACACAGCATACGACCTTCCCACTGCATCCAGAGTGGTGCCTTTGCTTGGGAGAAACAATTGCTGTGTGTTCAGCCAGCTACTTTAATGACTGTTAATAAGTTTGGTTGAGTATTTATTCAGTCCTGCTGAAGAAAGTTGGTTAAATGCCTGAAGTGAAGCTGCTTTCTTTCAGCTCATATGTCAATTGAAATAAGACTTCTAAATTAGTAGCCCAGATGACTGTGGCATAGAAGCATCAACATCTCAGACTTGGAGAGGTCCCTGAATGTTTGTTCCAGGCTGACTTTCTCTGGTCACACAGGCTGCCCAGTGCCTGCCACGTAGACTCAGGGGATCTGAGGTTTTTGGGCTTAATACAGTGAGACCAGCAATGCTGTGAGACTGCTCTTCAGTTTTAGTCTCTTTAGCTGTGTGTGCTGCTGTTTGGTTACAGCTTTTTACAGAAGTGCAGTCTAGTGTCTAAACTTCCTTGTGCTTGATATGTCTTTAAAGAAACTACAGAATCAATCTTGCAACTGCAAGAAGGAGCCTTTTGGATTATACATTATTGCTGTTGATGTCAAAATAAACACTTGAAGATGTCTTATAGTGCAGTCATTACAGATATCTAAAAATCTGTGTACAGTTCATTATTTCATCCTCAATCCACTGCAAAGTGTTCTTCAGCCTCTCTGGAACAGGCCTTTTCTCCAACTCAGATATTAAATATGGATTTTTTTTCTGATCGTGTTTTTGCCTCTGATCTTGAACCAAACTAGTTTCTTCCTCTTGGGAAGGCTGCAGCAGCTTGGCTCTCTGAAAATGAAGTCGTTCCTAAGCTAGTCTTTTGCTGTAGGAGGATCTTCATTGTTAGTGGTGTTTTGTGTCTGGGGCTGAAGATGTAACTTTTCCCTGCTCCACCAAATGCTTTTCTAGACACAGATTAAACCATCTATATTAATAGAACTTTGCTTTTGTAACATGCATTCTATAAATGCAGGCTGAAAGCATCATGTCCACTTTGATATAATTTCCATAATAGTTTCATGCCAAAAATTTCAGCTAGGTACTGTGGAGGTGATGTGAATAGCTGAGCCTGGTGAGAGTTGAGTATCCTGCCCAGTATGTCTGAGAGTTAGTGTTTGCAACACCAGCATGAAGCTGAGCTCATCCCCAGGTTGGTAGGCTGAAGACTTCATCTGTGATGAAACAACACAGAACCATTGGTGTACATAGGACAAGCTACTGTTTTCCTCTTCTGCTTTCCCATGAGCTCTGTTCTAGACTGGAGCAGTTGTCTAAAAATTCTTTTGTGGCTTAGGCTACACTCTGCAGTAAGATAAAGTTATAACTGGTACTTCAGTGTGATGTACAGGGCTTGGGGTGGTGCTGTTCAGTGAGGCAGGGGGAGTAAAATTCTTGGTGTGTTTGCAGTGGAAATGGCATCTCTCATGTAGATGAATGTGTGACACTGATCTGTTCTGCTCAGAAACTCTACCATTAGGCTTAAGAACTGGATTTGCATAACAAATTGCAATGTATGATAACACTGGCCATGTTTCTTTGGGTTAGTGACAGTATTGCCATTACGTGTTGAGAAGTTTGAATTGTGGATGTTGTCCTTCCTGTAAGTGCTCAGTCTAAGAAGTGGGCAGCCTACCCTAAAGAGGGACTTTTTCTTGATCAAGCATCTTTCAAAAGCCCACATTTATGTAAATGAATTCGCCTATACACTTTCCTTCTCAGTTAACTTTGTAAAAAATATAAAGGTCATAAGCAAAGAAATGCCTAGCTTGTGTTTTTGTTTGGTTTTCTGAAGCATTAGATTCAGATTTAACTATCACTAAGTTTTTAGCTTCAGTGTTATGAAAGCTTGTTGAAAGCTTGTTGATATTCTGTATAGCAGGTCAGCTGTTTTCCATCCTACACATCATACATCCTTTTGGATTTCTCCTCCCAGCACTGTGCTTAAGCTGTTTCTTTCAGGATATGCAAATGCACTTCTTGATACTGAGCTGCATACAAGTTGAATTTACTGAAATCCATGATGGAAATTTCAATTACAAGGGTGCCCCTTCTCAAAGATCCGGTTATCTCCCCAGTTACCTGTTTAAGTTTTGCAGTGGCCATAGCAGGGCCAGGCTAACAAGCAACTGCTCCATAACTTGTGCTGAAAAATGGTTTTACTCTTTTTTCCATGCTCAGAGTGCTGCAAAACTTTATTTCACTTATTGAATAGGTATCTGCTAGAAGTTGTGCTCCAAAAAAGAGACCAAGCCATGGTCTTAATGGTGTGTCAGGAAGGAGGGGTTAGGAAAATATGGAGAATTCTGGGGAAACCAGAGGTGGGAGGTAATCGATTGAAACAAAACAAACAAAAAAAAAAAAACCAACCCAAACCAAAATTCTGCAGCAGTGGCCTTGGGAGCAGAGTTGGGTTTTCTGACAAGGCTTCTCATGTCATGGGGAAAATGCAAGGCCATCACACTGAGTCTGTCAGGGACTGCCACCAGTGAAGTAGAAAACTTGGAGACTTACAATATATTCTGAGAACGGCAAGAAGAGAAGTGTCTGGCTTCAGTTAGTCTTGTGCAAATGAAATGTACAATGAAACATTTTGTTTGCTTTCAAAAAGTATCACTCCTGTCTCTGCCCTCATAGCATGCTTCTTGCCATATAATGTGTCAATGGCAGAATGCCTCAAAATAGCCCAGTTTCCTGTGATTTGCTGTGAGGGTCAGGTGGAGCTGCCTTGATCAAAAGCCTGGTTTTCAAATTGCAGCTCAAACTGTGCTTTGTGATTGTTATCTGGTACTGTCCCTGTCCATCACTACATGGCACAGGCTGTATTGCACCAACATGAACTGTTGCTTGTTTCTAAGTGCATCTAGTAAGACTTCGTAATAGTTTTAGGGCCTTGAAGTTTCTTTTTGCAAAGATATTAGGTTGAGGTATAAGTTTGCTTAATATTGGGATGAAGAATTTGTTTCGACTACCCCTTGTGTTTCCAGGTTTTGGAGAAGAAATGGTCACCAAACCACCAAAGAAAACCCTAAAAGCTAGCCCTAAACATAGCTTTTCTTGGAGTGACTCCTGCAAGGCAGCAGTGTCAATGTGGAGCTGCTGCCTGTTAAAGAGGGAATCCTTTCCTGAAGAACAAAACTAGATGTTTCAGGTGGTTTGTGTTAGTATCAAAGAACACTGAAGAATATTCTTTAAGAATTTTAATTTTTTTTTGAAAAGTGCAAGTTTACTTCTCTGTTAGGCTGTTCGCTCTCCCCCATGACATTTTCTTGCTGTAGCTGGTGGTGAGGGGTGCAAGACAAACCTAGGAGTGATTCATGTAACCTGCCTCCAGGGGGTCACAAACCCAATCTGTGGTGCTTGGGTTTTCTTCCTGTGAGTCTCAGCTACAGCTAGCCCAGTCCAGTCTAAATTTTGGACTAAGCTTGAGTAGTTGCAGTAGGTGGTTGATATGAAGCCCCTTTGGAAGGAATTACACTTGAATGGCTTCAGAACTCCTTGGGGGATTAATAGGTTGATGGAAAAAACTTAATTATTGGGTGGGCTGTTACCCTGCTTTGTAGGACAGCATTTTCACTTTTTCTTGCATAACTTAAATCAGTCCAGCAAGTTCCTCTGATCAGAAGTATACTAAAGTTGGGTTTGGTGGAGAAAGATGTCCAGACTCCTGCATTATTGCATTTTCAGCATTTGGTTTATTCTGCAATGACAAATTTCAACAAGGCCAACTTTATCCCCTCAAATGATGTAGAAGAAAGTGGAAATTCTGTATTTGTCGCTTTCAAGTGTTTTAGCACAGTTAAAGTACATGCTATTAAAAGATGATTAAACAAATCTGTACAAACACCAGCTGGTTTTCTGGTAGTCAAGTGCTCCTGCATGGTTTGAACTCGCAGCGTAGGTAGGCTGGCGATGGCACAGCTCCTTGGGGTGTGTGGGAGGAGGCTGAGAATGACAAGGCTGTGGCTCTGCTGGGCCCCAGTGCCCTGGGGTGCTGCACCTAGAAGAGCAAGCGTGCCATACTTGCTGCACAGGGGGCTCCAGGGCAGCAGAGACCTGTTTTTACATTTGTTATGCAAATAACACTTCATTCAGTTGGACACCTTCTGCAGCCTTTCTTCTGAAGTCAGCTCCATGAAGGAACAGGCTCCTGCCTGGTCTGGAGATGGAAGTCAGGGCTGTTAACTGTGCAAAATGAAATGTCTTTTAAAATGTTGTGAACAGGGAACATAATTCAGGGAAATTGGAGATTATTGCATGTTTCTCTAAATATCTCTTTGACCTAACAAAAAGGGTTGAATGCAGTTTCATGAGGAGCAAATACAGCCTAGTAGTTTCAGTGCTCGGTGTTTGACATTTGGGCTTGGCTCTCTGTAATCACTTGCTGATGACTCCTGAACAAAATGTTGCTCCTGCTTGTGCTTCAGTGTTTGAGAGCTCATGGATAATGATACTGAATTCTGTCAGGTGTTAGACCTGCAGATGAAGATATGCCCATTTTGAATGTTAACTTCATTCTGTATTCATTAAGTGGAAAAGTACAGGTTAAAATCCAAGTTCAACATTTGCATGTTAAAATCTAAAGTTTTCCTCTACATTCCCATTATTGAGAATGACAATTATGCAGCTAACTCTTATTGTTCTAGGCAGGTGTAAATTCCCACAACAGAAGGTCTGTTTGCATACATATATATGCTTCTGTTCACTGCAGAAAATGATCTATGATATGTACTGTGCATCACATACTAGTGGGTGAGCACCATAGCACAACACTTCTCAGCACTCATTTACCATTAAGGGCAATCTAGAGTGCCAAGGCTCACTTAGCTGAAACACAAAACTGTCTGAACTGGGGTGTGGTGGGAGGTAGTCTCCTGGCTTGGTGGCTTTTGTCCTTTATATAGGCACTGATATCTAGCTATGTCATGATTATCACTGCATCTGGAAACCCCTAGACCTAAAACCCAGGTAGTGATAAGTAAAACACTGGTGTGAGTCCCAATGGTGTGAGTCCCATTGCCAGAGCTCTGGGAATGGTGTGTGGCACCTGTGCAAGACTTGCCTGCTCTTTAGGTAAAAAAGAATTTATGTTAAAAATGCTGTACTTGTGAAAGCTGACTCAACTTTCCCCTCTTGTTTTTTTACAGGTATCTCCAACCAGGAATCATGAACTGGCACTTTTCACTCCTCTTTGTACTTGGGACTTTAATGTCTGTATGTTCCCAGTTCAGTTTTTATCCTCTGGAGGAGCTTAGCTCTGATGTTGGAATCCAAGTCTTCAATCAAATAGTGAAAGCTAAGCCTCAGGACAATGTTGTTGTTTCTCCTCATGGGATTGCATCAGTCCTGGGGGTGTTGCAGCTGGGAGCTGATGGCAAGACAAAGAAGCAGCTGACAACTATGATGAGATACAGTGTAAATGGTCAGTGATCCTAAGGTGGTTTGGGGTGTGTTTTGTCAGACTCTTCATGATGTATGAGATGGCTTTCAAAGTGGGGTAGATTGCATCATGCATCAATTAACTCTGTTTACCAAAGCACAAAATGGACATGCTTGAAAGTTAATTGGCAATTTGAGCATGGACATGTACATATACCCAAACTGGCTTATGAGCAGCTTGGTTAATGACTTCAGGGCCCTGGCTGGAGCTGCCTTTGTCCTTGGCAAATTGGTGTTCTAGAACAGAGTGGATGGTGGTCCAGTGCTAGCTCTGAGCAGGAAGGTGGCAGTACTACATTTCAGGCTGTACTGAACAACCTTTCATGTGCCACTTCTTAGATAATGGGGCAAGAGGGTATTTCTTGGAACCTCACTGAAAGCAGTGCAAACTAACCCATACCATTGATACTTTGATTTTGCTCTTCAGTTCTGTTCATGTGTTTCTGCTGTCAGAATCCCTGTATGTGTAGTTCTTGTAGTGCCCTCTTCTTGAAACAGCCATTTCTGCTTGCCTGTGCCTGACACTGCATGCATCTGTGTTCATATTCCTCTGCCAATGTCTGCCCCTCCAGAGGGAGTAGGCTGGAGATTCTTACTGCTTTAATTTGCATGCTATTTTTGTGAGTGTTTGCCAGCAAGACTTAACATCTTAGTGCCAGCATTCTGCCTTACTTCCAAGAATAGAAAACCCTGCAGGAGGTAAGTGTACATTTAAATCTTGAGCAGTATTGTCATACAACATGTTGTCATATAGCATGTTGTCCTGTCTTCATTTGCTTTGCTGTTTTGGTCCTGGATTTAAAGTACAATAAAATTATTTGACACCTTAACATCTAAATGATATAGATTGAAATCTCTTCATAGGATAATCAGCTGTAGGAGCACTTGAATGCTCAAAATCTAAGTACTTGCAAAAATGTTAAAGCATTATATCAGCTGGTTTTATTTGGCCTTCAGACTTCCTAACTGTGAAACACAGAGGTTCTCAAACACCTTAGAAGGTAGCCACTGCCTGGTTAGAGACTTGTTATGGGATGCTACCTATGTCCTTGTACAGGTTTCCCCTGCTCTTGTTCATGACTACCTTAAAGTCCTTTGGCAACTGTAGCAACTGCTGCTTTGGAAAGGTAATAGTTGAAAAGTATTTAATTTGTCTTTAGCTGTCTTTTAATGCAATTTAGCAGCTGGAAGCAAAGAGGAGAGCCAGCATCATGAGACCAGCCAGCTCTCCCCGGACCACCAGAAAGTGCTCCGTGGACCACCAGTGGTCCACAGAATACAGTTTGAGAACCTCTGTTATGGTATGTTCTCCAAAAGAATTTGCCCATGATATTGGAGAGTGAACATGTAGAAATTCATACCAGTGGTGCTGTTAAAGCATTCATGATACATGAAACAGCAAAGCCATCTGAGGCTTTTTCTTACATGCAGCTAAGAGAATAACTCTGAACTAATTTATTCCTTTCATATCTCTTGTTTGTCTGCATAAGAAAGTAGTCAGGAAATGTTTCTGCCTAAATCGTTGGGAAATAGAGGGGACCCATTAACAACAGCCAGCCAAGGATGCTGTTTGTTACAGTGGTTGAACATGAAGATGCCTGCCTGGCAGGAGCTTCCCTGTGTAGACAAGCACTCATTGACAAAGCGTAACACGGGAGAACTGGCTGTGGGGAACATAGCAGTTCTTCTGTGCTGCCATATGCTTTCCCTCACACACAGTGAAGGAGCTAGCAAGCACTTTGTACAATCTGCTTTCAGGTCCTAAGGATCTTGACTAAGCACTGGAACCTACTACTTTTCCTTTTCCTTTTTTTAGAAGCAAGCTCATATGTTAAGAGATTAACTCCTGCTTGTTCCTGATTTAGGCCAGGACTTAGTCTTTAAGGAGACTAAGATTCAACTTGGAAGTTTATTATAAAAACCTTGACATCTTCCTTTTTTCTCCAGTAAATGGAAAGGAAGTAAAGAAAACAATTTTTGCTTTACATTCTGAAGCTCAAGACCAATTGTTATGTGAATCCTGCAGAGCTCAGACTGAGCAGGCTGACCCTTTGACTTTCTTTGTCATTGTCACAGAACTGACAAGTGACCTGGCTTATAGGATATGAAATATTTTTGGAACAGTTTGTTCTGTGGAAGAGCATGGTTTGTAGCTCTACACTAATATTTGAATCTCAGTATAATCCCAAGCACTGTCTGTAACATTCTAAGCAGACAGCTAGAGGTGCAGCAGGCATCATAGTGGAGGTTCATGTTTTTGCTGGGAACCAGTAGTGTTATACAGATGAGACATCAGAACTGGGTATTTTGGAAGTCCTTTCAGAATGCTTGCTTTGGTCTTCCTTTTCTAGTCCAGCACTTAATGTCTGACTTCTCATGTCATTAATGGTTGCATATGAAGTAACTGTTGGTTTATCAAGTTATTCTAAATTAAACTTGCTGTTTTTTCCAACTAGGAGTTGGTAAAGCCTTAAAGAAGATAAACAGGCTGATAGTCTCAAAAAAGAATAAGGACATTGTAACAATTGCCAATGCAGTGTTTGCAAAGAGTGGCTTTAAAATGGAAGTGCCTTTTGTTACAAGGAACAAAGAGGTGTTTCAGTGCAGTGTCAAGAGTGTGGACTTCGAGGACCCAAATGCAGCATGTGATTCCATCAACCAGTGGGTGAAAAATGAAACAAGGGGTGAGTATTGGTGAGTGCCTTTGTGCATGGCAGGGTGAAGTCTGAGACCTCCAACTCAGATGGAAATACTGGAGAAAGATAGGGAGGTAGAAACTGCTCTCTTCTGCAGCTCAAAACTGTCTTTTAGCTGGCATTAGTGTGATGTTTTAGAGCTGTTGGGTCAGGAGCCTGCAGTTTTGTTGCCCCAGCAGATGTGCCTGTGTGATGGCCTGGAGGATGTGTTTGGGGCGTGTGTCCATCCGTCCATGGGATCAGAGCAGCTTTTCTTTGCATTCATGTAACTGGTGAGAGGTCCAAGCACAGTTGTCTGGGGTCCATGCTTTCTCAAGCATAGATGCTTTCAGGCAACTCAGATGTTTTATTCAGTAAATCAGACTTATGAGAAGCTATAGGGTAGTTCAACCTTTGCTCTGACTGACCCAAACTGTCCTAAGATATGACCCTGTTCTTAGGACTCACATTTAGTGGTGGATTCTTAACTAACCCTGCCTTGACAGAACTCCTCATGCTTCAAACCTCTTGAGCCAACTGTCAAGCTTACAAAATATGCTAAAGCCAGAGATCACATTTTGCACCCAGTCTAGGTGAACTATGGGTTTGGTACCTTTTGGAGCTAAAACAAGTCCTTCTTGGATGTGAGGTGTGTGTTAATGATGTTGGATGTGGTATTTGTGAAATGAGGCTGTCAAATTCTTTCTTGACCACATCACCAGTTTTGCATAGCAGTGTTGTAAGCAGTGTGTGAATGGGGAGGTGTTTCAGCTGAAACTATTCCACATAGTCTTAGATCTGCTTTCATGCTGGAAAGGGTAGAGCCTTGTCTGTTGTTAAAACACCAGGCTGTCAGCAAGCTATGTTTATTTCTAGTTATCTCAAAAGTTTGCTTTTTGATCAAGAATACCACTGACTTTATGAATTTTAAATATATTGCCCCATGAGGAGCTGGCACACTCATAGGTGGAGGGGTCTAAAGTAATACATGCATCAGTTTTTTCAAAAACAGTTGGCCAGTGTTACAACAAATACACAAGAATTTCTTTATTTCTTCTAGGTATGATTGATCAGGTTGTAGCTCCAGATGATATTGAAGGCAGTTTGACCAGACTGGTTTTAGTGAATGCTGTGTATTTCAAGGGCTTATGGAAATCAAGATTTCGACCTGAAAATACAAAGAAACGCCCCTTCTATGGAGCTGATGGGAAGACCTACCAAGTTCCTATGCTGTCCCAGTTGTCTATCTTCCGCTGTGGTAAGCTCAGTGACTCCCACTACCACCAACCAAATGTAGAATTTGGTCTTTCCTTTCAAACTGAAAAAAGAGCTTGCCATGCATGTGGTGTTGAATGGTATTGCTTCTTGTAGCTGATATAGATGGATTGTGTTACAGAAGTCTCCTGCTGCTCAGGTGTGGGCAAGGTACTTAACAGTTGCCTTAAGCCTGGATACTCTGTCAAGTATTGCATTATCCTTTGCCTTCAAAAGAGAAAGTCTGAAGTACCCAAATTGAGAAATTTGCATGTTAGTTCAGCTTTGCTGTAAGAAAGAAAGGTACCTGTTTGTAAGGGCTGAGAAAAAAGGAAGGCTGCCAACAGACAGAATGGTAGAGGTTTACCTGATGGTGAGGAGTATATGAAAGATGGGAGTAGAATCAGTTTGTATTTTACTGCAGACAGAGAAGTGGGACTTGCACAGTTCCCAGTCCTATGGGAGCCAGAGGAGCTGGCTTATAATATTGGCTATATCTCCTGAGGTGTGAAACTACTCTTCAGATTGAGTCACAAGTGAAAAGAAGTTCAGCAGGTTCTGCCAGACTTCCATGGGAGACTCTCAGAGCTAACACCAGCAGCTTGATGTGACTGACAATGTACTTCAGAGGTACAGTTTGCAGCCTTATAGGGATTTTAGTGGTCAAAGTAAGATGGATGCTCTGATTAAAATCTTGTGTTGCATCCTTCTAAGAAGTGCTGCCTGGAAGTTACTTCCATGTGTGCTAAATACAGTCTGAGAATACAGCTTGCTATAAATCTAAATGCAAGACACACTGTGCTTTTAAGTGCCTAGTTTTACTGTCAGTAATGCTCAACTAATATTAGTAGAGTTATGTTAAAGTAAACAGCTGTGACTCTGTTCCCAAACCTATATATTAGAGCAGATGTAATGTAATACTTTAAGTGCTGAAAGTGTGAGCTGAGGGAGGTATGAAAGCCTACTGCAGTACATACTAATTTTGGAGTTTCAAAGATGGTAATAACTTAAAGTGGGTTTAACAAGACTATTATCTTAAAGGGGTTTGACTACTGATGCTGGTTATAATATCCATTATGTTGACCTATGTTTAAGCTAGATGAACAGTTAAGGCTAAAAAGGAACAAAAGAAGTACTGCTGAGTTACTCCTTTGCTGAGGACTCATTTGAGTATTTTTATCTCCGGATTTTCTAAAACAGGGTTTCTGCTTTATCCATGCTTGCAATGGGATCTTTAAAAGTTTAAATATCTTAAGTATCTTCAGTCCCATCAGCTGACTGAAGCTAAGCTCTGCTCCTGTTCAGTTTGCTTCAGTAATGATAGCAGCATGTAGCAAATCAGGAAAGCAGCACTTACCTGTTGGATGGTTTGCCTTGTGTGAGTGTCCTGGAGCTGACTTCTGCAACCAGTGTTAGATCTGTAGGCTTCAGCCTGGGAACCACTTACATTATAAAAGGAATAGTGAAACTGCCAACTTTGACATGATTCCTGCAAAGCAGAGGTGCAATACTGCCAGTTTTGTAGCGATATGAGTTTAGGGCAGGTTTCATGGCCCTTGGCAATAAGATGAAATTTGTAATGAAGCTGTTGATTTTCAGCTTGGGCTAACAAGTACAGGTTTAGATGAAGAAAGGGGAAAGATGATGAGATCTTGCTGCTAGCCTAAAACTTTGCTTACTGTGGTATTTCTGGCATGTGGCTGGGAAGCAAATGCTTTTTATTTTAGTTTCAAGTTGAAATTTGTCAGTTTAACTACAGACAGTATTTCAGGCAAAGGGAGCTTGGAGGAGGAGAGGGTTGCTCAAAGACAGTCTTCCTGTAACTTGGGTGCATTGCTATTTCCCTCCATCTCATCTAATTGGCCTCTTGCACTGCCTCAAAGTGGCTGCTTTCCCCTAGCTCAGAAGACTTCAGATTACTTCCTAATCAGCTCCTTATTATGCAAGAAAATTAAGCAAATGCAACAGACTACTTCAGACAGGAACCAGGAGGTCCTCCAATAACTCTTGGAGGAACAAGCTTGTCTGCTAAGTCTTTTCAGTTTGGAAAGATATTCTGCTGCTATTCCATGCCTTTTTTTTTTTTTTTTGTTATTCTGAATTCACAGTTGGTTCTGGTATGGCAGAGATTCAGCTAATTCACAGACCTGGTCATTTCTAATGTAGCTGATTTGCTGCTCTGGGCTGGTGAGATTTGTCTGGGAAATAGTACGTGTGTTAAATGAGTACTTGCTCTGTGGTATCATTGTGTCTGTGTTCTATATCATACTAGCATCCATACAGAACCCATGCCTTTTGAAGCATTGTCCAGCAGGAAGTCTGGGACTTTAGAGTTGGCTTTGACATGTAGGCAAAGCTTTGCTGACAGACTTTTCTAGCAGTTGTTGTGTTAAGGTAGATATTTAAGGCTATTAGGGCTATGGCTCACTAGTTTGTTTGGGTTTGTTTATTTCTATTATTTTTTAGGCACTACAAGTACCCCAAATGAGCTGTGGTACAACATCATTGAGCTGCCATACCACGGGGAAATGATCAGCATGTTGATTGCACTGCCCACTGAAAGCACAACGCCTCTCTCTGCTATCATCCCCCACATCAGCACAAAAACAATAGGAAGCTGGATGACAACCATGGTAGCAAAAAGAGTGCAGGTTATTTTACCAAAGTAAGTACTTATATAATCCATTCCTTCAGGGAGTATTTGGGGGGTTATTTATGTGTATCTCATCTGTTACAGGAGAAGGAATACTTCAGGTGACTTTCCTGCATAATACTGATGCATTCTTTTTTTGTTCCAATCAGATTCACAGCAGAAGCAGAAACAGACCTAAAGGAACCTCTGCAAGCACTTGGTATTACAGATATGTTTGACCAGTCAAAGGCAAACTTTGCAAAAATAACAAGTAAGTGGGGGGTTTTGTTTGTTTTAATTCATGGTGGTCCTTCATAGTTTCTAGCTCTGAATAAAGTGCTGCTTTACCAATGCAGTTGTCTGCTTTCTCTTGGCTAAGTGTTGCCATGACATTGGAGCTGGTTTTATGTTGTAGCCAGCCAGGCATGACTGCTTGCTTCTGTTCAGCATTGCAGTGGCTTTTTTTCTCCCTTATCTTACATTACAGCAGTAAATCATGCTGGTCAGCTTCCTAAGATTTGATTTTGCAAGCTGAGGATCTTGAGCATTGTCTGAAATCTTTGGCAGGACTTAAACAATACCATACCTTAGTTTGTAGCAAATACTGCAACTACAGTGTGTAACCTTCCCCAAAGTATGTGTTTAGTGACTTTTTCTTGAGCTCTAAGAGAGCATGTGTGAAAAACATTCATACTTTAACGGGTTGAACCAACTCAGAGTTGAAAATATTGGTGCCTGAAAGTGGGGTTTAAACACTTTGGAACTCATGGCTGTAAAATGTCATCTTATTTCTCTTCCCTGCTTTTATTAAAGTCCTGATTAGCTTCTACAGAACTGTCTAACAAAAAAGCTTACCTTGTGCTGGTTTAATTTGGAAACAAATTCCTGTGTTTCATTGAAAGTAAGGTATGTTGCTAAGTGCTTTTTTTTCCCATGGATGTTGAGACACATGGGAGTGTAACTTAAATTCAGATAGTAAATTTTTTCAGGTTTTTTCCTAATAAAAACTAAAAATGCATGTGAGCACTTCTAACTTACTTAAACCATCAATAAGAAAACTTAAGTGGGGAGGAAGGAGGAGTAAGATAGGTTATTCCCTATTTTTGTAATTACTCACTTAGTGACTGTATTCAAAGGTATTGTTCTGCACGGCAGCTTTGGGATTCCAGCAGGAATTGTAGCAGCTTTTAGTATTCTGAGCCATGCTGACAGAGCTGCCCAGCTACAAACTACTTCAGGACTCTCTGAGTTTTACTGAAGGTGCTGTTCTCCTTGGGTCTTTCAGGAGCAGAAGGTCTTCATGTATCTAATGTTCTGCAAAAGACAAAAATTGAAGTTAGTGAAGATGGAACCAAAGCTTCTGCAGCAACAAGTAAGCAATTGTACTGATAACTGTCAGACTTGGGCAAACTCCTTTAGAAGGCTATGGGACTAGGCAGAGATAGCCCACTTGGTGATCACTGCAGCGATATGCTTGGATTCAGATCAGTTAATTGGTTTTATGTGACTTCTCAGGAAAATCTCAACTTCCAGTGTTGATCACTGTAAGAAATATTAACAGGCTTACTTCTAGAGAAGTGTCTTCTCATAGCTTAGACTTTATATCAGGCTGCTGATGGCATGTTCTGGCTATCCAGGTTACAAAGAGGAGTAAGCTACTACAGCCTTTGGGTGACAACCCAAGACTTTTGCAGCTCTCTCTGGGTCTTGTGTCTTTTTAAATGCTTTCCAGTAAGAACATCATGTGACCACTGTGGCTTTAAGTTTCCAAGTTGGTAGGTTTTAGGCATTTGTCTGCACCTATTCAAGCCTATATATATGTATATATACACAAAAATGCATATATATATATCTACAAGGAAACTTTACTTTGATAGAGTATATAATGCATTATGGTGCTTGATTTGTCTCAGTCTAAACTTTTTTTTTTTTTTTTTTGCAAGCTGCAATTTTAATAGCCAGGTCATCCCCTCCTTGGTTCATAGTAGACAGACCATTTGTATTTTTCATCCGGCACAATCCTACAGGTAAGCAGCATCTGTAAGTACTTTTTTTTTGGCTCAGAAGTTGAGTATCAGCTATGTAATAGTGACAAAAGAAGTCTGGAGCTACTGAATTAACTATTAAAAAAAAATCCTGCAAGTGCATTTTTATGCCTTTAATTTTAGACTATTTTATTGGGAATACATTTGGAACACAGGAAAAAAATGTGGCTATCAAGTTAACAGAAATAAGCATGGTGGGTTTGTAGGTATAAAAAGACTCTTTAATAGTCATAGTTCCATAGTGCAGAGGAAACAGCTCTTTACTGATAGTGAACTGGTGAATAGGACTCAGCTTTCTGGACAGTCAGGTAGTGAGGGCCAAGGCAGAATTGAGCGTTGGGGATCTGGGATGCTACTCCAGCCTGCTCTGAACATAAGTGAGTGCTCCAATACAGTACTCATGGCTTCTTTGCACTCTGGGCTGACTCTCCAAGAATTGCCCTTCTTGCAGTGATGTGTATGATCAATATGGCAGTTAGTGGGGAACAAGCTGCTGCTGCCAGCACGGGGGGGAGAGCAGGCAGCTGGCAGCAGGCCCCATCACAGGGCTGTGTCTCTAGAAATAGGAGCTGGCCACCTATCCAAATATGCACTTCCCTGGGCTCACAGACCTGAGGGAGGCTGCACAAGGCTGATGAGGTGGCTTGGCTGTGCTCTGTGGACTTAGTGGTTTCATGGAAAAGTTTAACTCTATGTACAGATGATGGTAATTCTTGTTTTTTTTTTTCATCCCTCAGGTACAATCTTGTTTATGGGACAAATAAACAAACCTTGAATGTGGAAAAGACTTTCTTCAAGAAGTAAACAGGCACACCCCTGTTCTGTTAAATATTTTGTACACTACTCTGACTTTACCCAAGAACTATTTTAACCACTGACTAGGTTTTGAAACATGAGTTGACATAGTTCTGGCTTTATGGGGAAAATACAGATTGAAAACTACAGTATCTCTTCAAAATGTCTAAAAGATTCTCTAAACTACTGAATGGTTACGTATGCTAACAGCTTCTGAGCTTTTTCTGTATCTACTAAGAATTTTATGTATGGCTTTTTGTGAGAGGGTTTTAACAAAGAATGATAAATGTTTCTATTCATGTTGGTTTCTTCTTGTGTGTGGAAAAGGTCTAATTTTATAGATACCACCTATCAAGATTACTTTTGGTTCTTGAGTATCTTGGTACCTGGATATTCTTGGTAGAAATAGAATAAAAGTTCTAGCAGTTTTTATATAGTGCATGTATCACTGAGAGTTTTAAAACTAATGTGGTGTTCAATACACATCGCATTGTCCTGTCTCATTGTAATGTAAACTTGTCATTGCTAGTATACACTTTCTATTGGATTTAAATTTTATATTTGTTTTTGTACAAAGGAAAAAAATAAAACTGCATTATGAACAGTCAGTGTTGTGGATCATGGATGTGCTGATAGGTATTGGGGCCAGAGCTCTGTGTAATTGAGATTTACTTTTAAGAAGGGTGAAAGGTGCTGAAAACTGCCCCATGAGGACATCTCAGTGCACCTTTGGGCCCTTTCCTCCTGTTCCCTCTGGTGCAGTTGATATGCACATGGGCATCCCTTTGTGTGCCCCTTGCAGGATGCCCCTGAGTGCAAAACTTTTCAAAAGATAAGCAGAAAATCCCTTTGGCTTGTTACAAATGGGTCTTTGTTGTACTGCTTCTGTGGCAACTGAGGGGGTTGGGAGGTTAAGGTAAATCTTTGGCAGCTCTGAAGGACACACTCACAGGGAGAAGAGGCTGCTGGTCTCAGGGGAAAAATTCCTGTAGACTCATCCCTGGTAGAAGTAGGTGACTATAGCATGTATCCATAAAGTTGAGTGTGAATGAGTGTTGAGCCTCTTGGTCAGGTAAGAAAACAAGATGAAGAGAAAATGCTTCCTGCTGAAAATACCCGAATGTGTTGTGCTTGGCCAGTCCAAACCCCAGGCAAGAGCTGATACTATGCTGCCAGATATTGAGCCAATGTGCTTGCCTCTCTTTTGCTGCTTGAATTGAACACTGCAGTCATCAAGAAGAATAAATCTGTAGGTGTTTTATGGGCTGTATTAGCTCCCTACCACTCAATCCATGTAAGCTAGGAAAGGGATGCTCCTGCTGCATGCTGAGGGCTAGGTCTCCTGCAATAGGTGAATGGGAAACTAGAGGGCCTTGTCTTTAAGAGAAAGTGAAGCCTGCATATGGGGAAGGAAAAAAAAAAAAGACAAACTCACAAGCACCAACCAAAAAACAGTTAACTAAGTATGGGGATTATGTAACTAAAGGTTCTGGTGCTGAGCAGACCTGTCCTGGCTAACCCAGCCACAGCTGGGTTGAGTTCCTTGCATCTCATGGAGGAAAGGAGCACAAGTTACAACAGAATAGTTACTGGGTTGTAAACAATTACAGTGGCATTTGCATTGCAGCTATCTTGGATATGGTTTGTCCTGCAAGAATAGAGAAATGTTGCCTCACAGAAACTACAGAGCCAGGACCTGAGCTGTGCTTAATTGACACACACATTTTATTTTTTTGACTGCTGGGGTGCAAGAAGTCATCTTTGGGCTCTGGAGCAGTGCAGGATTGTATTTCAAAGTAATGGCTGCTGTTTTGATATCAAAATAAAATTGCAATATGAGAATTAATTTTCCAGTTGTTTCTATTTAATGTTTGTGTTAAGAATTCAAATATTACAGGGTTGGTGTTGAAACTGAACTCCCTCAGGACTTATACACAGCAGCAGTGTCTGCTCTGGGCAGCAAGCAGGTTTGGGGAAGAAAACAAATGCAGTGACATAAGCTTTCAGGTTTGCCTTAGCACAGTTTCTGTGTAAACAACTGTCAGTCCCTTCTTAGTCCTGAAATAATTTGCAAAATAAGGTGACTGCTTTAGGGCATGAACAGTGAGTAACTGGGTGGGTTTTTTTGGTTTGTTTTTTTTTGTTTTGTTTTGTTTTTGTTTTCCAAAAGTGGACAGTGAAGAGGGTGGCTTGGCAAAGGTGAACAGGATTATTTAGTCTGCTGGAGCCAGGACTACCTGCCCAAGCTGAGTTCTGACTAAAATGAGGGGGAATGGCAGACACAGCAGCTACTCCTGGTGAGCTTCAGTCTTCTGTGCAGTACAAGGGTGAAATGTGTCACCACTCAGAAAAAGGGGAGTTCAGCTCTGTCACTCCTAGGCAGCACTTTTTTTTTCAGTGCTGGAAAAGTTAAAATGCACGTTTGAACTAAGATGCTGGTGGTATTTGCCTATAAACTGGGTAGATGAGCTTGGGGTGAAGGGAAATGAGTTAAAAGCCTTGGAAAGTGGGGGTTAGGTTAGCTGCTAAAAACTTACTCTTTAGTAATGCTGTAAAAACGCTGTGCTCTTCCATCCTGGGAGCTGATGAATATCAAATTTCCAGTCCTGCTTGACAGAGTAATGAGTTCAGTGTGATGTTTTAGCATTAAGGCAGTGTTTATTGTAGTCTATTAACCCTTAGTGTAGCATGTCTGTTAGCTGCTCTTGAAAGGCTTTGGGGAATCTGATTACAGTCAGTAGGGGTTATGTGTTAATTTTTTTCAAAGTCATCTTTGTCTCTAGGAGTGTCAAGTCTAAGATGGATGCTCATACTGCTTGGTTCAGCCTATTTCTCCTTTACTCCCAACTGCTTCACACTTCATCATCCTGGCAAAGCTGAGATTGTTTTGGGCCCCTGAGCCCTCCCATGTTTGAGGGTAGGAGGGTTGGGAAGGGACCATCCTCAAGGAAGAACATAGACCATGAAGGTGTGAAGCTTAACTTTTTGTAATAATGGATGGGTAACTTCAGGCAGGAGTTGCAGAATTGCAGATGATCTTATTGTCTGCTGTTCCTGGCTGCTCTCTACTAACACCTCAGTTTCTCAGTCTTTAAAAGCACAAATAACGCATCCTTTGTAAACGTTTCTGAGGTAAAAAGCCCTGAGAGACTGATTGCTCTTCAGCACTGAGACTGAAATCCTGGGCGGGGGATGACTGTGGAAAATGCTTTTGATTATAGTCGCTTTAGCCTAGAGAATAAATAGGGAGAAAGAGTTTGGTAAACCTTGCCATACGTTTCCTGAGCCAGGTAAGCAATGAAGAAAGTAGTTAGTCATTAAGTACTTAACAGGTAAAATAGCAGGCTATTAATCTGCAAAACCATGTTTTAACTTTGTTTTTCTAACTTTAGAGGGCTCTAAAAAGGCTGTTTTTCTTTCACAACTTCTACATTTCATTAACACTGTTGATTTAAAATTCTGTTTGCTGGGCCTAGTGGAGAGTGTTGGGAAGGGCTAGCTCCTCAGCCTATGTAAAGGGATAACTGCTGTTCACCCTTTGGCATCACAGCATATTCCTTGCTGGCACCCTTCTTCTGACAGCAACCTCTCCCTTCAAAACATGGCCGCATTGCCTCCCAGCAGCAACGTGGCTTAATAAAGATGAAAAAGAAGTTCCAATATCTGTTTTGTAAGCAACATTTTAAAAACTCTCCCTCATGCTTCAAAGAAACTAACAGCCCTTTAGCTTAGCCCCACCAGTTTAAACTGTGTGCATCTATTAGTAATAATAATACCAATACCTGCTGTGGTTGAAACTTGTCTAACGCTAATAATTTAATCATTACTGTGGTGCCAAGAAGCTGTGATGGTCTTGTACTGGATTTGACACCTGGGAGGAGATCAGCCCCTATCAAAGGCTGTAGGGGAAGCTAAAGGTATAAGCTGCAGTTGCCCTCCTCCCCAAGAGAGTGGTGCTGGTGACATAGTGCATTTGCCTTGCTCTTTTTTTCTGGGCTTGCTGCTATGGCCAGGTGGGCACTGTTCACTTAGTGGATGACACTTTTCTGTGCTGCTGCTGGAATAGTGATGGGTGTGTATTGCCAGCTCACAGCAGGATTGCCAACTCAGTGCCGTGGTGTCCTCTCTTTTCTTCAGATCGTGCTCAAGTTTCCAGGGATGCTAATTTTTGCTTTCAAGGCCATGGTGAGGATAACTCGTACAGACTGGAAGATTGGGCCCTGTCTGGGATGCATGTGCCATGCATTGTGCATTAACACCGTGTCATTTCCATTCCAACATGTGGCTAAAGCACAATCAGCCCTGACCCAAGGATTATCTTCCCCAAGCCTTTTTGGATTTCTAAGTCCATGGCATCTCCCTTGAGTGTTGGATCTGGGCTCCTAATGCACCATATTCCCTGTAATTAAGTGTATAAGCTCCTGAAGGGTGTTTGTGCAATAGAGGGAGTGAATCAGATGATTTTTCTTTGGGGCACTGAGCACCTGGAGCCTGTGGCCATCAGTTAATTACACTGGCTGTGAGCCACCCTGTCCTAGACAGAAGGGCTGGGTTTGTCTCCTTGGATCACAGGCAGCATTTTTTTTCACTTCCAGACTAATACGTGCTGGTTGGTTTGGGATCAGAACAGGTGGTGGAGAAGGGGGAAGGCAGGGCTGTATCTTTTGCTGTATCTGACCAACCTGGGCTTTTCTCCCTTCCTGAAATGGTTGAGGTGAGGAATTGGCCTGTTCAAGGCTTTGCTGACAGCTATGTGCCCGTAGGAAGCACTGCCCTGTGTCACCTCTGGCCCTTCTTGGACCGGGCTGGCTGCCAGCTGTCCCCAGCGGCAATGGGGGGGACAGGGCACTGTCAGTCCCTCTGAGAAGCGGTGCCACCCTCAACACTCCACCTTGGGCTTAAAAAAAAACC
>VZSR01000247.1:16237931-16331105 GCA_013398615.1 Brachypodius melanocephalos
TGAAGATGCCGGTGCCGGTCCCTCAGCCGGTCCTTCAGCCGGTGCTGGCCCCTTAGCTGGTGCCGATGCCAGTGCCGGTCCCTCAGCCGGTGCTGGTCCCTCAGCTGGGGACGCGGCGGGGCCCTGGTGCGGGAGCAGGAAAACACCGGGGAGCTGCACATCCCTCCGCTCCTCCTTCCACCTAGGAGACGAAAGAGCAGGTAGAAGGATGTACCTCCAAGCCGAAACACCACCACACGTCTCTATTCGAGGTCAGCAGGACGATGAGTACCAGACGATGAGGCCAGAGCGAATGTCTCGTGATAAGAAAGGAAGGTTAAAAAAAGTTCATAACCACTAGTCATCAAATAAAGTTTTTGGATAGCAGTTCTTGAAAACATTTCTCTGTGGGTATGCCATTCTAGAGCTGTACATTCATTCAGAAACCCTGCTGTGAAGCCTCTGTATGTGGAGAACACTGTCTTCCTCTCTTGAGGCACAGATCCAAACTCACTTCTGACAACCGGCAGGAGCTAAGCAGGTCAGGTTTAAAAAGCAGAGGAATAAGTGTGTACAAGTCTGAATAATAACCAAGAGCATTGGGCAACAAGGTGCCTTTTGGTGTCTGCTTGGACCACAAATTATCATTCTGACTACAGGTATGTCCACTGGGCCAAGCACGGCATTGCTATTTGCAAGCACAGGGAAAGCTTGCACAGCAAACATGGTCAAAGCCTGAAATATCGTGTTTGAAGGATTTTAGATCCAGCTGTGCCAGGTAATTTGCTTAAGTGGTCATTGCCTCTTGTCTTGACTAGGATGATTTGTTAGGCCAGACCTGGAGTAATACTCTTGTCCTCAATGACCAAGTCACTCTGGGAATACAGAGGAAAAATAAGGAAGCAGGGAAAAACTGAGGCAAAACAAAGTTTATTTAACCACATGTATCTTTAATGCTTCAAGCTGGACCCATTTTTCCTGTGTCTGTTTCCTTTGCTGTAGAGCCAATCTCCCTTAGTGGCTTTCTCAGCTGCAAAATTCCTCTCTTGGGCAGGTGAGGGGAAAGATAATTGCTGCCTGCTGCCCTCCCCTAGGATCCCGGGGAAGCCTCATTCATCCTTCCTGACCGCAGGTGTGTGACATGTTCCGTGACAGTTTATCTAATGGTACACTCTCCAGCACCCTCCTCCAGGCGGTTTGTCTGCACCTCGTCTTGGAGCTTATCTCTTTGGGCTCAGCTCTATCTGGGACATCCAGAGGACGAATAGCTTCACCCAGCTCCCAGTGAGGCTTTTCAGTTAAGCCCAGTGTGTGTCAGTTATATCCAAACTCTGGTGTTCAGATATGAGACCAAAAACAGCACGGAGGGGAGGAATTCTGCTGTTGTTTACCCAGCTACGTGACCAACATTCCCATGCAGTGGACACAGAGAAAATAACAGCATAATCCAGCTGCTTAAGAATTTATAGGATGAAGGATTACAGCTGCTTTAACAGACAGAAAGGAGCTAATGTATTTCCTGTGACTACACATTCTGCCTCAGCCCATATCCCTCTGTTAATTACTCCAGGGGGAAAAGCCTTTCCTTTGCTGCCTTGTGGTGGCCCCGTGCCAGCGGGGAGGGACAGCGAGCTGGGCTCCTCGAGCCGGGGTCACGGCAACGACTTTTCTTGGAAAGAGCCCACGGAACAGCACAGCCAGCCCCGCGGCCCAGGCCACAGAAACCCGTGTTTGAGCCCGGGGACACCAGAGGGGACACGTCCCACCCCGGGCAGGCGGCCGGAGCCCCCACCGCCAGATTGATTTCTCCGCTCTTCCATGAAATACGGCTCCCGCGGCTCTTCTATTCTAGCGAATACGGCTGGCGGCTGCCCGCCCCCGTCCGTGACGGCATCGGCGCGCGGTGGGGTTGCGCCGCTACTCGGGACAGCTCGGCCCGGCGGGGCGGCGCCGCTACACGCAGCGTTAGGGGCCATGGCTGCCGAGATTCACTCGCGGCCGCAGAGCCGCCGGCCCGTCCTGCTCAGCAAGGTCGAGGGGCACCAGGACGCCGTGAGCGCCGCGCTCCTCATCCCCAAGGAGGACGGCGTCATCACGGCCGGCGAGGACAGGTGACCTGGGGCCCGCTCCCTGCCGGGCAGGGCCGGGCCGCGGGGCTGGGGTGGGAGCCGGGGCAGCGGGGGCTGCTGAGGGAGATCCGTACGTGCGCTGTGCCTTTGCCGGGCGGCGCGCAGGGACTCCGTGGCTGCAGCCGTAAGGAAATCCGCGGAGCGGCGGTCCCAGGGAGGAAGATGCCATCAGCTGTGAGGGAGGATTGGCTCGGCCCGCCCGGTGCGGGACGCGGGGCTGACACTTTCCCACAGGCGGAGAGAAGCTGCTGTGCTCCGTCAGCGCTGTCCTGTCCCTGCGGAGCAGCCGGAAAAGCACGGCTCGTCTTGTGTGTGAATGGGTCCTGCAGGGGTTATGAGCAGAACCAGGAGTGAGGGAGTGTGTTTCCCTCGGCCTTCCGCTCTGCTGGCTGAAACACTTGCGGTGTGTCACTGCTTCCCCTGCCTGTCGGGAGAGTTGGAGTTCCCCGAGCTGCCGCGGTCGGAAAGAGCCCGTGCTTATGGCTCGGTGTGCAGGTCCTAAACCTGCTTTCCTCCGGGAGTGAGTTCTGGGGAGAGGGGGTGATGAGCTGCTGAGCACGGTGCTTTCGAAACGCTTGGGAGGGAAAGTATCTTCAGAGTCTAACCCTGGCTCTCGGCATGGCATGTGAAACGTCTGCCACAGAAGCTGGTAATGTCATTAAACAGACAGATGAACTCAAATGAAAGTGGAAATGAGGAAGCAGGTAGTACAGAGGGTTGTGCCCAGAAGAGCGGCGAGGGGTCTGCAGCATATAGCGAGAGATGGAATTTCACTCGTGCTATGTGGAAAGTGACTCTTAAATGTGAAGAGCAGTGGGAGATGCTTCTGAAGAAACTGTGGCCCCGATTGAAAGAACGATGTTAAAAGTGCAAAAGTTTTTGAGGTGTAGCTTGGTGCAGGGATAATTTTACTGTTATACTGTAGAACTTCTAAAACTAAATTTGTATTAATATTTGCATGAATTTTTGTTTGAAAAGCTTGACCTTTTGAGAAATAGGAGGATATGAGTTGAAAATCTGCAGAGCAATGGTGTTATCTAGACTAGGCTTTCTGGCATTTATTTTTAGGTCAAAAAGTGCAAACAGATCAGCTGTCTAGTTGGTTTGTGTTGTCCCTTCCTATGGAGATGGCTTCGTGCAGTACACGTTGGATAACAGCTTTTGGATGGGAAAGGGCAGCTCCCTTTCCTTCCAGTCACTTAAGTGTCATTGTTTGTGTTTGTGTTCAGTTTGCTTTGATGAGCTTCCTGAAGGAGACAAGAGGAAATAGTGATTTTTAAGACTCCATATCAGAGTTCAGCTCTCACAGAGTTTCATGGTACAGGCTTGCAGGGGCTTCCCTGTGGCAGAAAATGCCAACTTTTAAACTCAAGGTCTGATGCCAAAGGTTAAGCAGTCTGCATGCTTAGACTGCTGATAAGAGCCAAGGATGGAGCTGCATCTTTATCTGAGCAGGTTTTGATGTCAGATACAGACCTGTGCCAGGAGAGCAGAGGCCACCACCCACCTTTGGTGTGTGTAATTTCCAAGTAAGTCTGTGGACTCATAGCTGAATTTGTGTCGCCCGCCTTACTGTGAGAAATTACTTAAATCTTTAAACTTTCAGAAACCATTGCACTGTATTACCTCTAATCTGGGATACCTCCCACAGTACATCAAAGCTTTCACCTACAGTTCAACATATTGTCAAACAGTGCTCCCCTGTTTGTTCACTACAAGTGGGGTGTAGGTGTTAATACTGCGTATTATGATTATGCTACTGGCAGCAAAGTGCAGAGTACAAGGAGCAAAAGAGCTGCTGTGTGTACTGAGAGCAGGGCTAAAGCATTTTTTATTACATCTTAATGCAGCTAAGGCTGTCAAGTATTTCATCATAACCAGCCAGAGGAATGTGTTTACAAGTTGGGTAGTGAGGAAAACATTGGTGCACAAACATTCTCTGCGAATGTTGTCGATTATTCTCTTGTTAGAACTGCTCACTGTAGTTCTTTCTATTTTAAATTACATTTCCTAGAATGAAAAATAATGATTTTATTTTTTCAGAGGATACAAAAAATTTTGGAGTAGATCTCTGAATGCCAACAAAATTCTACAATTTTTCAAAAAGTTTTAAGGGTGAAAAAAGAAGCAAGAGTACCTGCAGAAGACAAAGAGTTAATTTTCCCAATCGGATTTTTCAGCAAGACATTTGCCATCTGTGAAGCTTTCTCAGAACTTATCTAGAAAGGATGATTAACTCTGTGTCCCTGTTGGCATCTTGTCTGACTCTGGCTGCAAGACAATGTTGGGAATTGTTGCAGTATGTCCCTCAGCAGACAAATGGCTTAGGCAAGAGGAGTGTTTCCCAGCTGCACCTGGGAATGCTGAGGGATGATAAGCTGTGTACAAGACTCTAAAGATGAAAGTAATTTATTTACTACAGGCTGACAGGAGCTCTGGAGTCACTGGCACATTTCAATGCTGGTGTTTGGTGACCATCAGTAGCTGCTTAAAGTACAGTATTAGCTTCTGGTTTTTTGTGTGTTTTGTTTTTTTTTATGAAACTTAAATATTGGTCAAAACATGTTTTAGTTTTAGCAGAAATTTGATAAAAACTATCGGCTGTGTCTTTGAGCTTCCATTGCAATGTGATTAACCCAGATTCCTAATGCTGTTTTGGGAACAAGGTCGATAACAGTATAAATATTTTTGATTTAGTTAAACTACCAGAAAGAGGCAGTATTCTGTTCTTGCTAGGAAAACAACTGTCAGTAGTTGATTTGAGATAGGAAAGCAGTTATGGGTGGTTTGAAGGATTTAGGAACATGCAATGCTGGGAACAGGGCTGGTGTAGCTGTGTAGTAACCTGCAGCAGTGCTGGTATTGTAACAGCTTTGGATTTGACTGTTGGTATTTCATCACTTCTCCCTCCCTGGCACCTGTGCTGTTGGCTTTCAGAGGACAGCTTGTGTAGCAGGAGCACAAACATTGTGTGGAATGCAGGAACACAGCATTGTCTCTGCTCTCAAACCCCAAGTTTTTTCTCCAACACTGTTGGGTGCTTACTCTGTAAATGAAACAGCAATTGAGAACAATGAAAACTCTTAGCAATTGGTGAGGCCACAGTCAGTGTTGCTTGAAGATGGTTTTTAAGTGTCTTTCTTTATATTGCATTAAAAAATCCTATGCCAAAACCCCTTTGAGTTGTGCTTCTATAAATGTGCATGCTGTCCAGCTGAAAGCAGCTTCTGGTTCAACACTGAATGTTAGGGAAGTTTGGAGGTAATTTTTAATCTTTTTTTTAAAAAGTCTTGCTTCCTCCTGCTACTCTCAAAGTCCTGAGTATAGAATTTTAAAAGTCTGTATCTATCTGTGGTGCTCCCTAATGCATTTCAGCATTTTTGCATCCTTACTCAGACTGCTGTCAACCAACACTGTGTCTTTCTGGAGAAAGTGAGTGGTAGCCTGCTCTTCTCAGGTACTGAGCACAGGGTTCTTCATTAAATAACAACCAAGTTTTGAGGAAAGTTCTAAAAGACTCTTAAGGCAGTTGTCATAACAAAGCAATTGAGCGGTTGAAGGAGATTGTGGGAGCAGCATTACTGGAGGACTTCTCTACTCCTTTAAGAACTAGTATTTCACAAGTTAATTTGTCCTAACATAAGGAGATGCATCACAAAAACGGAGAAGTGGAATTTTGGCACAGGTCACTTGCTAGCTACTGTGAAACAATCTCTTCAGATTTTGCTCAGTCAGAGCTTTATATAATTAGATATAAAGCTGTCTGACAGCTTATCTTTGCGAGCATGAGGTGAGCAGAGTCTAAATCTTACTTAAACCACAATAAGAGGCTTTCAGAAGTTAATTTTGCTAACTCTTGCAGTTATTTGCTTAGGCTTTTGACTTCATTGAGGGACTGTACTGTTGATCAACACAGAAGTTATACTTCCATTAAATAATTTCTTTGAAAAAATTGCTTCCTTTACTCTAGTTCAATATAATTAACCACAATACTGAGAGGAAGCTAAGTCTGCTTTTGAAAAAGCAACGTGTGATTTTGATCACCTGATAACTTATAATGTTTTTTAAAATAAAAAATAATTACATGACTTTGCCTAGAAGTGAAAGAGTTGAATTAGTAAGGGTGGAAGCCACCATCTGAGATGTTCAGAACAGTTTGAGTATGATGGAGCTGCTTTAAAAAGCAAGTTAAAAAGCTGATGAAGGTGCATAGGTGCTAACCTCTGCTATTAGGTTGGCACCATTAGAATTACTTGAAAACATTGTTTTTCCCATATTCCTGCTCTTCTGAAGAGGTGACTTTCTGACATAAGACAGGCTGTTGATTATTGTAAAAAGGAAGTGAAAGCTTTTAAGAGACAGTCTTAGTGCAAAATATTTAGTGGAGTGGACTAATGTACATTTGCCCCTAAACTGGTAAAAAAGTAACTTGATTTAAAAGCTGAAAATTATTGTTTTGGGACAGTGTATGCTCAGCTATGTTGCTTTCAGGTTTTTGAAGAGTAGTACATTAAGGGTGGGCATTGTCTGCTTTATTTTTGAGTGGCCTTTTAAAGAGAAGTCTTTAAATGGATTACAAAATTAGAATGCTACTGTTGTGTCTTCAGCAGTAAAAGTTCTGAAAAGTTCTGGTTGTGGTGCAAGACACTGTTCCCCTCCTGTGCTCTTTTTGTTAAAACTCTTTAATGTCAATCCTACATGATGTTTAACTAATCAGCCCCCTAGTATTTTTCTAGAGAATTCTAAATACCAGAACTTTTGTTAGCTAACAGTAAATAGAACAGCACAGTGAAACCTCTTCACAGTGTTTCCAGGTACACATATTTACAGGTCATTTAGGAATGAGGAAGTTTGATTTAAACAGTAACAAAAAGGCAAACAGTGGTTTGGAGAGGAAATTTCAAGAGGACTTAAATCAACCTTAACACTGTCTACATGTGTGCTCTTAACTTCTTGATGCAGAGTCCCTTCAATATGTCTGTTGTAGGAATGTTTTTAATTGACAATAGCTTTCCACTTCCTTGCTGATACTCTTATATCCTCCTCCAGGAGGACAATCCTCCTCCCAGGGTTTGACAGTCATCAGAGTAGTGTAATGCTAAATGTTCTCAAGACCACTTATCCTTTCCTTCCAAGAGATGATTCTGGAAGGTTGCAAACTAAAGCCAATTTTATAAAGAATCTTAGCATGCTGTCCAAGTCATCTTGTCAGCTTTTCAGTTTCTGTTTGACTGGCTCATCAGTCCTGATCATATTTGGGGCAGAAAAGCAGTGCAGACCAACAGCAACTAATGTTGCTTGTCCTTTGCATTCCTAAGTGAGGGATTAGAGGCATGGCTTAGAGGAAATAATACTGAGTTAGATATGCTGTCCTCCATGCATTCTTAATATTTGTGGATGGAGATGTCAGTAATGTGCTGGTCTAGAAGATTTGGTGCTTCTGTTATTAATATTCAGTATCTGGCATGCTGAAGGGTGAGTTACACAGAGATGCTGTAAAAATTAAAAAGTTTGGACTTTCATAAGGAAATGAATTGCAATTTTTTTAATGTATCAAGACACTTAATCCACTATAAACAGCACTGTGGTTTGCTCTGCCAAAGATAGAAAGCTTCTGCAGTTTGAATTTGACTTGTATCAACCAGAACCAAGAAGGAAGTAAAGGGATGCAATTTGTAGCAATTTCTGAGGTGAGCTGAAATAGTATTTCCATTTCATACTTACTGAAACTCCATTATATAAATAGTTTTGAAGAAAACTTGTCCAAATCCAAGGGTGCCTATTGTTAGTGCCAGTGTTCTCGTTGTGTTAGAGTAGTATTTGAGTACTGTTACTTCTGTTATGTTGTTCCTCTATTATATTTGAGTAGCACAAAAGCTCAGGGGAGTGGAGCTGATCCATAAGTAAATGAAGTGGTTCAGATGCAAGGGATGATGCACTTACAGCTGGCTTCTCCCTGCTCTTCCCACACACAGGACAATCCGAGTATGGTTGAAGAGAGACAGTGGGCAGTACTGGCCCAGCATCTATCATACCATGGCATGTAAGTACAATATGGACATGGTAAGTGGTGGCCAGGCATAGTACGGGTTTTGTACCTGGACTGTGTGTAGGAATACCTCCTCATTTCTACAAGGGCTGGATTCCCTCAATGATCTTGATTTTGGGAGCTTTGCAGCAAATCTAGCTCAGACTTTGATTTGAAACTAGCTGCATGGTGGGTGAGATCTGTGGCAGTGTTCTGTCAGAACCACATCCTTCACCAGGTAAATCATTGTGGATCTGCAGCTGGACATGCCTCAAATGATGGCAAATAACTTGTCTGCCAATTAAGTGAGCTTTTCTAACCACTAGCTGAAAGTTGAGACATAATACTCTCAGCTTTCCAAGGTGTGCATTTTTCTCTTTCATGGCAGCATTTGAGATCATTTTAGTGAGTTTAAGTGTAACCAGCTGTTAGCTCAGCTTTCAGCCTGTGTAAAATTCCTCTTGCTGGGTTGTACCTTGTGGCAGGAAATCATGTTTGCATATGGTTCCTGTTGGTATATCTGAGTTACGGTAGTCATGTTCCTGTCCTCAGCTTCACACATGGGAATTGAACTGTCTTTCCAAGGGATGTTAGTTATGCAGACTAGTTTCTATCAAACTACTTAAACAGCTTTTGTCCTGAGTGAAAGAATTGACTTTTATTAAGGTCATGTGTATCCTAGTACCTCTCTTTAAATACTGTAATGTGCTTGCTTTTTTTGACAGCCCCATGTTCTGCCATGGCTTATCATCATGACAGCAGACGGATATTTGTTGGCCAGGATAATGGAGCTATCATGGTAAGTTGCTGTGACTTTTCTTCTGAATGTAGGTTAGAATTGCTCAGATTGCCCATGTGTTGCTGGCAGCTGATGGTCTGTTTTCTTTTCATTCATTGTGGAATGCAGCTACTGCTAAATGGCTGAGCTTCTTGGCAGTTCAGCTGAGATGTATGTGGGAAGACTGCAAAGCAAAGCTTCTTCTGGCAAGATGTGGGCCAGGTAGCCTCAAGAAGCCCTTGAGCCTTAGTGCGGCAGTGGACCCAAACAATTACATTTTGCCAAGGAGTTGTTTTGAGGGGAGTACAGTAAGCTGGGCAGAGTGCCATGGTGGAGCTCTGACAGGGGTTTGGAACTGCACTTGGTTTGCCCCTGGCCAGGAGTATGGATCTGTCTGTGTCCTGCCATGCACACATGTCTAGATTTGCTTGCTGTAGATCTTTTTATGATTTAGAAATTTCAATGCTAGCTCTAAAATTAAAGGCTGGGTTCATCTCTTGCTGGGAATTCTTTCTTCTCTCTTTATCTACTCTTGCTGTCCCTGTCTTGAAGAGCATACACTTGGCAGAACAGAAACTGGGTTTTATTTTTGCCCACTTGGTAACGGAGGGGAATCTTGTGACTCTCAGATGCTTTAATGGTTTCCTTTCTCTAGGAAAATAAGGTCAAAATAAGAACTGCCCCATAAGGAGCGAGGGTACTGCATAAGTGTCATAAAGGGTGATTCTATGGATAACTGCTATGAATAGCCTACAAAGACCTGCATAGAATATTAGTGATAAGTATTGGAAAATTCAAGCTGAGACTTCTAAAATTTCATTAAGTCTAATGGATCAAATAGAGAACACTGTCACTTAAACCTGTCCATTGTGAAGTCACAAACATGCAAATCCTAAAGTACTATAAGATACAGTTTTGTTTGCTCCTGATGCGGACAAATGAGATCTTATCCCTTCCTATAATCTCCCTTCAGCAAACTCAATTCTGAAAGGATGTTCCCTGTTGAAAATTTAGTTCACTTAACACCTTAATTTACAGTCGGTATTTCAGTGTGCTTTCCTCAGAAGCTGCTTGTGTTTTGTGGGATATACTACTGCTGTGCAAGTTTTGGTCTGTGAGGTTTCTGCTCCTTTTTAGGTATCAATGTTGCTTATGCCACTGTAGTATCTTCTAACAATTTCACTTTACTTTTAGGAGTTTCATATTTCTGAGGACTTTAACAAGATGAATTTTGTGAAGACCTATCCAGGTAAACTGTTAACCACAATGTACTCTAACATTTGTGTAAAGGGAAGGTATCTACAATGCTTGGGAAACTGGACACAGTCACAGATTAATCAAATCCAGATATGCTTTAACTCTCCCTGGCCTTGTAGTTGTCACTTAGTTGGGCGATAACTGCCATAAGAAAAATGTTTTGTCAGACAGCTGAGTCCAGGTTGTAGTCATTGTCATTAAGTTCACTAAATCACTAGCCTGCAAGTGTAATGAGCCAGAACTAGTGAGCTCAGATTTTGCTCTTCAGCTGGAGTAGTTGTACTACATGAGTGTTGGTGTAAGAGCTTTCTAAAGGTGCATTTTGGTATTTGCAATTTTTGTCCTTACTTGTAATCAATGGGCTTGGTTACTCCTAACTCAAGGTAAGAGTCCTTACCTTCTCTGTCGTCCTAGGAGAGCAAAAGGAAGGAAAAAGAGCTTATTTTTCCAATATGTGGGAAGCAGAGTTCGTGAGATTGTTGTAATATTTATGGAGATACTAATTCCAGCATTTGTCTACACATCTTTTAGAGAAATACAAAACTCAGTTGTTGGTTAAAATTGGAATATTAATGTGAAAGGCCTGAAGGAAACTCTTAAAGTCTGCAGATTATGTAGCAAAACAAAGTGCAGTTTGTCTTGTGACTCCCTGACACGGATAGAAGCAATGTTCTTGCTTGGGAGAGAAAGACCTTGTTCTTAAAGCAACAAAACCTCCCTTTATCCTAAGGGAGAAGATTTGACAATTCAGTCAAGGGAAGTACTTGCATCTTAGGGGGCAGGGGAGGCTTCTTTCTAAAGCACATGTAACTTCTTGCTTAGTGGCAGCATTCTCAACAAAGCTGGGTGGGATTTGGTTGCTGTTACAGGAAGCAGTTTGAATGCCATGGACTAGATACCCTTTCAGGTGCTTAGAATTATGGATGTGAGCATAACTCTCTGGGGTTAGGAAAAGATGCATTTAATACAGCAATTCAAGTTTTATAGATGTGTTGCATCACTCCCAAGAAGTCCTGAGCTAACTAGAGGAAGCTGAGGGTTTGCCTGTTCCTTAACCTTGGGTATCTGGGCTGATCTTAGCTTCTCTCTCTCTGGGAGAAAGGCTTTCAGCAGCTGACTGATGGGTTTGGTTCACTTGAGCTATTCAGAAGAAAAATCCTAAACAGAACTATGGGAATCTTTCCATCCAGCCTAGATGCAAGTATAATATAATGATAAAAGATTTCCCTGGGGTATTGCCTAGATATCATCTTCAACCTCTGTCTGTCTCAATTAGAATGGAAGTACACAGCACTTTGATTTTTGGGGAAAAATAGCTGAAATCTTTTTCTTCTCGTAGCTCACCAGAATCGAGTGTCTGCTATTACTTTCTGCCTGGCATCAGAGTGGCTCATCAGCACAGGTCATGACAAGTGTATCAGCTGGATGTGCACCAGGAGTGGGAGCATGCTGGGGAGACATTACTTCACCTCTTGGGCTTCATGTCTACAGTATCCTTTAAAAAATGATTGCTACCCTGAAGCTGGAAGAGTACTTTGTTCCTTTACCTCAATTTGTTCCCAACTTTTCATGTGTAAAAACTAGAGTGACACCTCTTGCAAGTCTGCTAACCCTTATTCTCATTCGAAGTTTAATACCTTTATTAGTGGTTTATTAGTTAGTGGTTATTAGATAGCAGAAGAGACCATGGGCTGCAGAAATCCTAGTCTGTACTAGTTCCTAATTTTGAGGTGTTTGTCTGTAGCATCTTGTGGCAGTGACTATATTTATAGCCTGGCCTGTAGATTTCCTGGGCAAGTCACTTTGTTCAACACATGTCAGTGTGCCTCTGAGTCCTTCTAGAGCATAAAACATCATGACAACCCTTTGGACTGCTTTAATTTTTCTGTCTTTGCTCAAGTTACTATTTTCTATCTTTAAGCTACCAGGTACACTGAAACTTCATTCATCAGTAGTAATTTGTCTGTGTACAATTTGCTTTCTGTAAATTACATTTAACTGCAGCATTTGCAGCTTAGACACTCTGGTTGTCTATTCAGCTGTAAGTACTTCAGGGCATTCTTTACCCTGTGTAAAAGACTTACAAACCCAGTAACTTGAAAGGTAGTTCACATATCAAAGCTTTTGAAAGCAAGTTAAATACTTGAAATTCTAAAACTAGTTTTTAGCTTTTGTTAAGGGTGGCAGTTTAGATGTTTAGTACTTGAAGGTATTGGTTGCTGTGTGAAGTTTAATGGTAATAATGTTTTAGAAATAGCAAGATTCGAAAGCTGAAACAGGTCAACAACATCCCTTGAAAATATAAAGCCCTCTCTAGAGTGGCTATATACCTGTGTCCTGGTAAGAAGCTGGGAGGAAAGCTCAGTTGCCAGCTGTGTTCGAAGCCTTCTGAGGTCTCCCATCTGTGCAGACCTTGCCTTACTGACTGAAGAACTGTCAGGTTTCTCTGTTGAACTGCTGCTCTTTTTTAGAGTCCAGCGGAGTTTTGTCCCACAAACCGTTCCTTGTGCAGCTCACCTCAGCTGGATGCAGCACAGAATAGGTTACAGCTGGTTTGTGTGTTGGAGATCAGCTCACAGCAGTCTGGTGAACAGTCTGAGCCTCACTGGATCCACTGGTTTCTATAGCTAATGCTATTGTAAATAATGGCACAGTTTATTATTAAAATGGAGAAAAGAATACGACCTTTTATGTCAATATAAAAATAAATTTCCACTGAAGAACTTGACATTTGAAAATCCATTGTAATTGATCTGCCTTTGGACTTGTGTTTGGAAGAGCCAGCTTGCTGGTGTGTATTAGGTGCTTGGTCTCCCTGTGAGGAAGGAAGTTGTTTGTTAATGATCCTATGTGTAAGCTTCTGAAAAACACAGCAGAGTGCCTATTCTTTACTGGATTAGTGGGGATAAGGCAAGCCTGAACTTCCAAGAGGAAGAAAAGATCACATGTTCAGGGAGTTAGAGGATTTGTTGAAAGTAAATTGTTTATCTCAAGGTCCTGAAGGCTTAAGAGGTTTTGGAATGTCATCAGATGGCAAAGCCTCTGCGTTTTCACTTAGGGTGGTGGGCTTTTTAGTAGACTGTCTTTTTAAAGTTAGCCTTTTCTGTTGGATACCAGAGGCTACTTTTCTAGCTGCTGCTTGTGGTTTTCTGTAGTTCCAGGAGGACACCTAAGTTTATACACAGCTCTTGGCTAATGTGGTGTCAGCTGCCTGGGTTTTTTGTAGCTCTTGCTTATATTCTGAATAACAAAAGTCTTGTAAAAGCAGCAAATTATTTAGTTCCATTGGCTTGCCATGCTTTGGTTTCTGGAGTTCATAGTTTCATCATGGCAAAAACCGAGTATCAGAACTGTTGTGAGGTGTAATGCTTTTGCCCAATGTGCCACCTTGTTAATGGATCCCATGTTAGGATGTGGTGTGGCTTTTATCTCGGTGTTAACTGACAGAATCCTTTCTGTAATGAGTTCAGTTTGCAATACTACACTCAAGGACCTGCACTGGTAAACTGGGAAGTCCAGAGAACAGGACAAGAAATGGGACAATCTCACCTTGGCAGTAGCTAGAACATGGGGAGTGTCCTTTCACTGTAAGGTGAACTTATTGTGGAGTGTCAGCATCCTTGTAACTTGGTTTTCCTCTCCTAGGGATATCAACTACTGACATGCTAAATAATGAAACATTTATTGGAGAAGATACTAGGTAAGACTGAATGCCACCCAGTGTCCAGTGAGCTGCTCCTAATGGTTGCAGAGAGCTCTGCACTGCAGCTAGAACCCCAATGAGTTTTGGCGTCTTGTAGACAAGCATGAGTGTGTTCTGTGAATATCTGCTAGAAATGGCCTGAAGCTACTTGGCTTGCCTTAAACTAGGGCATGGATTATCTCATGGCTTTCTCCAGTGGCTTTCTAAAACTCTTCTCTCTTATTTTCTATACAGTTCTACTTACACATGTAGGGAAATATGATGAGAAGGAAGGAATCAAAAAGGTTTATTAACAGTCTCCAACCACTTTAGAAGTAATTATGTAAATATTTATCTGGTGTATTAAAATGCTCTTTTCCATTTTTTTTAGACTCTCTAGCTGACTGTTTCAGTCACGTAAAATACTCTTCAAACAAATGAAACTTCTCCTTGACTGGTGTCCAGATATGATCATGAAACTCAGCATGCATTTGTTGGTGATTATTCTGGACAGATCACTCTCCTGAAGCTTGAGCAGAATACCTGCTCAGTTATCACAACCCTCAAAGGGCATGAAGGTAAAATAACTCTTTGTCTTAAAGCCACTTGTCCCAGATATGGTACCTCTTTGTAAGTTGGGGTGAGATGTTCAGTTGCATATCTGCCTCTTAAGGGTAGATACTGGATGAAAAAACAGTTCAGGGTGGTGATTATCATAAGCTGTTGAAAGCTGTACTTGACTTCCTGTTAAAGAACAGACATATTCTTGCTAAAGGGAAATATTAGCCTTATAAATACCTACAGGTTTTTTATTATAGATGAAAAATGAAAGTAAACATATGCACTCAGTTAAACACAAGTTACCCACTAGATGGCCACCTTTAAAAGCTTTAGTCTCCTTAACATTGGAGAAAATGCCTAGTCTGAGGCAAATGTCTCATCCTCTATAGTACAGCTGAAGTCCTTATATCAAATGTAGAATCAAGTGGTCCATGACATGATACAGATCCAATCTGCTGCAATGAGTAAGGCAAGAATGCAAATCACAGAATAATGTGTAACTTAATAATATTCTGAGAAAAATAAACAAGAGAGTGCCTTTTCCCATGTAGTACTGGCAACTTTCAAATCAGCTGACAGTTTGCATGTGGGTAGGGATGAACTACTGGGTCATGAGTCTGACCTGCTGGAAAAGGCTGCCTTGTTTAGCAGCTGGAAGTATTGAATAGGCTTTGTTAAAGCTGGGTAGACTCCTGATCTACAGATGACTGTAAAATGATACAGTTGATTTTGAATGCAGGAGGCAAGTTGAGATTTTCAAGTGATAAATGTCTCTTCTGCTTTCAAGGAGAATTTCCGTTCTGTTTAGAGCAAAATAATTCTCTTGGCCCTAGAGACTCCTTTGCCTCCCTATATTTTTGCAGTGGTCTGTGTTCAAATATAACTTCTTGGTAGATGTTGCAGTTAATCTGAAAGCAGTACGTGTGTGTGGCACTTTTCTTGTAGTGTGTGTTCTGTCTCTTGAATCAGATTGTGTAACCTTTTTTCCTCTACTGTATTTGTGTAATATTCTTAAGATCTAGTAACTCTAAAGTTAAATGGCATCTAATTCTTCTTTGAGTGCAGTTGTGTTTGACAGAACAGAACTGCGCTTCAGAAGTCTGATTTCATCTTATTTGCTTTCTAGCTCTTGCTAAGTGTGACTTCATAAGCAAGCAGTGTTTGTTTTGCAGTTCTCAGCTTCCAGAATTCACCATGTATAACAACCTGCTCTGTGTAATGCTGAGATAATACTCAAAGTTAATGCCTTTTTGGTGCACATCTATTCCCAAATGGGTCATTTTGAACACAGCATAACCCTAAAGGAGGCGAAAAAAAAAACAACTCTTGCTTCAGACCAAAGAACTGATTTGGGCTCTAAATACCATTCATCATTGTGATTTCAGACTAACAAGGCTTTTGATGACAACTGAGCAGTGGAAGGATTCTTTAAAGGGAAGGGTCTCTACAAGGGAATAAAATGTCCAAACTTCACAACTATAGGTGGCATGAGTAACAAAATAACTCCTTTAGTCTCCTGGTTACCATGGGTATGGGTTTAGTATAAGGCTACTATGGTCAGATGACTCATTTCTTTCTATATGTAATTCACAGTCACACTGGGCCTTCTGAAATCTAGCTTTGTAATTTAGTAAGTCCTGGCAGATTTCTTAACAGCAAATCTGTGAAGTTGTCACTTTGTTTCTTAGTCCAACTATTTTAAAGGTTGTAAATGGCTCTATGAGGGAGTTACTTTACTTGAGAACACTGCAAGCTGTGCTGCAACCACTGACCAAGCACCTCACTGGTTTCTGCTTGGCAAGTGTTAGTACTTCTCTCTTCCTTCCTGGCTTATACTATATCTGTCTTCCTAGGGACATTTGTTCTATTGTCCAGTACTCCTTGTCTCTCTGTCAGGACTGCACTTTGCTGTTGGATGCTGCTTCCTTTGCCTTAAGGCTTTCAATATGTTACTGGAGTAAGGCAGTACTGCAGATTTCCCTTCAATGCTCCAGGAGGGCATCACAATGTTGGGGAGCCAGTCCCTCCCATCTAACTGCAGACTGTTCTTTCCTAGGGAGCATTACTTCCCTGTGGTGGGATCCTGTCCAACGGCTGCTCTTCTCAGGTGCCTCTGACCACAGCATTATCATGTGGGACATTGGTGGAAGGAAGGGGCGGACGCTGCTGCTCCAGGGACATCAGTATGTAATGGAGTCTTATTCTTCATACATGTCCTGTAATGAACACACAGTCCCAGGAAGACTAAATAGTGTGGGAAAATATTTGAATTGTTGTGAATAATGGAGAAAATGACTCTTTGCAGAACCCTAAGTACTCTGAAGGGTAAATAGTGTGTGCTTTGTTACAGTGACAAGGTGCAGGCTATCTGCTACATCCAGCTGACAAGGCAGCTGGTGTCTTGTTCAGCTGATGGGGGAATTGCTGTTTGGAACATGGATATCAGCCGAGAAGAGGTAAGTTCATCTCATAGATCAGTGATTTTTTTTTTTTTTCCATTTTCAGAGACTAATGTGCCTTTCCTTAGTTCTGCAGGTTGCTTTCCCTATGTTGTCTGACACTTCAAAGCTGAATGATATTATTGAAACCTGTTTTATTCTAGTGGCTGTCCATGCTGCATTGTAGTAAATGGGTTCCCAAGACAGCAAAAGTGCAGGAGATGCTTGGGACTGCTTAGAGTTTTATCTCAAAGAGATAACAGATTTACTGGAATAGCTGTGGCCTTTGCTTCTGGAACAATCTAAAGTAGTCAAATAAACCAATGGACTGTGCTTCAATAGTCTTGAAAAAGGTTCTCAGCTTGTGTCAAAGCAGGTAAAGAAGTGAGAGGCAGATTTTGAGATGCAGTTCAGAAGGCAGAGGTTCAGTCCCCAGGCAACATTTTTTTTGTAAAGATCTCCATACATAGCAGTTGACCTGGCTATATGCTTTCTTTCTGCATCAGTTCATATCCATGGTGGTGCAACTGAGAATACTCTTCTTTTCTTACTGTCAGCAGTGTAAGTGGAAAAAAACAAACAAACAAACAAAAAAAAGCTTTGTTGTTCCTTAGGTTTCCTCCTGTCAAGTCTCAGGGAGACTTCCTCATGAGATGTATAAAGTTGCATAGAATATACAAGTTCAAATTCAAGTCTGTGCACTAAAAATATTGTGCATCTCTTACAGGGATGTTCACTAAAGTATCTGAGAGAGCTGAAATGTGTAAAAGCTCTATTTTTATTTGGCTTAGTCCATTTATGGCAGGAAAAGTGTGTGGGTGGGAGAAGGAATGCTTAAGAAAGATGTGGGCAGGATGGAAAATGCAGATGAGTTCCTAATTATTTCAAACTGAAATCCCATGAAAGTAGAAAAGATAATTACTCACAGAATTTACTTGTGGACACTCCCTTTCTTGGAGGGGATTACTGCCTCATAGCTTCTATAGTTTGGATCACACTGGTCCTTAAAAGCCATCCAGACAGACAACCAGAGCAGCAGTCTTTAAATGCCTGCAGTGGGTTTAGTAATTCAGATGTTTGAAGGAGATTTCTTATTAAATATTTCTTATAACATATTCCTGTAGGCTTAAAAGGTGTAGGAGGTGTGTAGGTAACCAGCAACTGTATTCTTGGGTTTGGGGTTTCTATGCTAACCTTCCTTTGTACTATGCTCTAGGCAGTTTATTGTTGTAATATCCAGAACTGAATCAGGACATCTTTCCAAGTAAAACTTTGGGTCCTTAAAACAAACTTCTCTGATGGTTGTATGAGGGAAAACTATTCTGATTGCTTACATCTCCTGCTCTTTTGTAGGCTCCTCAATGGCTAGAAAGTGATTCCTGTCAGAAGTGTGAACAGCCTTTCTTCTGGAATATAAAGCAAATGTGGGACACAAAGACAATAGGGTTGAGACAGGTGAGATGCCTGATTTCAGTGCTTAGCTGTACTTCACCACTTGAGCTAAATGTAAACAGAGGACCACTAAGGCTGGTAGATCTTTTCAACTCTTGGTATTTTTGCTGCTTGGAAGTGAGGTATATTGAGAAGTTACAGCTTCTAGGCACTACTAACATATTTCCAAATTCTGTGAAAGTGTTGCATCAAACTTCTGTCACAGGTCAAAGCAGGCTGTGCTAGGAGTGTTGGATTTCTTTGAATGTTCCCATGCTTTGGAACTATGGACAGCTAATCCTCAAGTGTTGTGTAAAATGGCAGACATAACTGAGCATGTAGATGCTCACTCCAGTGAAGCACTAATTGCCCTGTTCTTACTGCACCAGAATGTGAAAGCTTGTCAGGTATTTTTCTTTAAGAAGGGACTGGACAGGCACCAACAGTCACCTGTTTCTGGCTTCCTTGGACTGTTTTTTAATGGGGTTGCTTGTTCAACCCTCTTTCTCCCCTTCTGTCAGAAAGAGCTTGCAGGAGAAGAAGATATACACAGAAAGTATGGATATAAATCCATGAATGATCCAAATGACTGTTCAGAACTCCAGAGATGTTGGTCTTTGGTTGAAGAAACAGGGCATTTCCTAACAGGTCACAAAACAGAAGCTTTGTTGTTTTTGTTGTTCAGCGGACACTTGGTACAGTGGTCAAGTGACATAATATAGTGACTTAATTGTTTTTTTTTCTTCTTCCTTCATGAAGCATCATTGCAGAAAATGTGGGCAAGCAGTGTGTGGCAAGTGCAGCACCAAACGGTCGAGCTACCCCATCATGGGATTTGAGTTCCAGGTCCGTGTCTGTGATTCCTGTTTTGAGTCGATCAAGGATGAAGAGTGAGTATTAGGGAGTAATAAACTGTAGTAACACTGCTGCTGTGCAGAAACCCTTGGGCTTGCTCCACATCCATACGCAATGCTACAGAACACACTGAGCTGACTCTCTGCTATTACACCCTGGGGACTGAAAAACTGTGATGGCAGAGATCTCCCATCTGCCTCTGCAGGCACATTTGGATCAGATGTGGGATTACAACATTTTTATCCTTGGTAGTTCTTTTCCAGGAGCTGCCCAGATCTAGACTTGAAATACATTTTTCTCAGCATTTCAGTTTAGTTAAAAGTTATTGGTTGCACTTAACATTGCTAAGTGGGTGCCAGACAATGCATTACAGCTGCCAGGATATGTATGCATTAGTTCATGTACACTTTTGAAAAACTTTGGGAATACTCTTCAGAGCTCAACATTATTTTCCTCATGCAAGCAAATCAGATTAAACATAATTTGCTGTCTCATTAAACTTGTCTTGGAAATGAAGGAATCCCTCTTCTCTTGATATGAACAGAGTAGTCAGATGTGAAAATTTTGGGAGTGTTTGGGGGTTTTTTTGTTGTGTTGTTGGGTTTTTCATTGTTGGGGCATTTTGTTTGCTTGGGGTTGGGTTTTTTTGAAAAGTGGGATGCTGTGCCCTAGTTGGCTTCTGTAGCCAGCAGGGGAAAGATGTACCTGAGCTTGACTTTGTTAGCTAGGAGTAGAATTATTTGCTAATTCAGTGTACCACTTCTGCTCTAGTATTATTAACAGTCACACTGCAGAAGGCCAGGAAATGTCACACCTGTACAACTCCACAAGCAGTGCCTTAGCATGACTTGCTGATTTAATTCTGTCCCCTTTAATATGGCACTGCAACTCTTGGAATTGATTTATTAGTACTTGAGCAACTTAATTTTCTTTTAAGTTTATTTTGCACTGCTGTAATGATGCCATGAAGCTTCATCTGATGGCTGGCTTTCATTTCAATTGTTCTTGTGCAGCCGTACTTCCTTGGCAACCTTTCATGAAGGAAAACACAACATTTCACACATGTCCATGGACATCTCCAGAGGGCTAATGGTGACCTGTGGGAGTGACCGGATTGTGAAGGTATCTCTTGCCTGCATTTCTAAGAGATATTTAATAGAGAGTTCATTTTTGTACACGCTTTCATTCTTTCCGACAACTATTGCTATAAGGTATCTATTGTGGGAAGAAGGAATTGTATTTGCTAGGCTGTTCTTCTGCAGCTAAATGAGGAAATTACTTGTAACTCCACTGTATGGAATGCAGCTGTTGGATCTGTTACTGTTGTGTCTCTGAACAAACACAGCAGGCGTGGGCAGCAGAAGCAGCTGCCAGCAGCCTTAAAGACACAGACCTGAGGAAATGTGCGGGTTCCTTTGCTCTGAGCTCCATAGCTTGGAGCATGGCCACTGAGAGTCCTTCTCATGAGACAGTGACATGGAGCTCACTGATAGGGAATCTTGCTGTGCCTCAGCTCTACATTCACCATGCATGTCAGAACTGAAACTGTGCCATCCTGTCTTTGTTTTGTTCTAAGCATGTTTGTGACAAACTGCATAGCACTTCTTAAAACAGACCTACATAGAAGTGCAAGAAGACTCCTGAGCCCCAAATTTGGCTTTCGGTTTGTGAGGCTGGTGTAACTCTTTATGAGCTTTTGCTCAAGCATAGATTAAAAAGGAATTGTTACTTTGTGTCCAGGGGATGTCCTTCTGTTTGCTTCTATGCCTCTTGCAGAAATACCTGTGAGTCTGACACTAATGCTGTGTAATTCTCCACAATTCTCTTCCAGATCTGGGACATGACGCCAGTAGTTGGCTGCAGCCTTGCCACTGGCTTCTCTTCCCGCTGATCTCCTCCGTGGCAGGTTTATGCACCTTATGTACAGCAATATCCACCGAATGAATGGAATCCTCCTCAGAATATTACTGCAAACACTGGTTGCTTGATTCTCCTCCTGCTGCTGTTCCAGGATGGACAGTCACCCCTGTAGAGCACAGCTTTTCTGTTGGGCTCCTCGGGAATCTCCGTGGCGCTGAAGTGCAGTTCCGCAGCCTCTCAGACTGACATGATTGGTTTATCTGCAATATGACACCTGGATGGAAGGACCTGTTGTCTCTCAGTTTACATATGTAGTGTTAACAATGTGCTATCTCTGCTGATATATCGTGTACAGATACCTTGTAGCTAAAACATTACCAGAGTAAAATGAGTGTAGTAAATTCAATTTGTGCAAATCGTAAAATAACTTATTCTCTCTTCCAAAAAGCAGTTCTGTTGAAATGTTTTTGAGCAGTCATTGTCTAAATTGCCTCCAAAAGGTATGTTGGTTATTCCTATGGAAGGAAGAGATAGTTTAAAGTGGAAGGTAGCATCTTTCAGATGAGATAGTAAGAGAATCTTTGATCACACAAGATCCTTTATTGGCTTTCTTATAGTGTTTGTCTTCAAGTTCAGTTGTTAGTAAAATCACTTCTGTGGAACAGCTGTTCTGTGTAGGTAGCTGGTGAGTCTGCAAACAATCCTTGGGTTTTTATGTAGTGTTTTAGCATAGCTGATAAACTTCTGTAGTTATGAAAACATGCAGCCCGCCTACTCTAAAGACTGACCACAGGTATGAGCCATGTACTTTGACAACTATAATGTTAGAATGAAGACCTAAACAAATCTGCCTTGTTACAAGGAACAGTAAAAAAAAAAATGGCCAGATAGATTTTAGAGATTTTTTTTTTCTTGTGGAAAGGCTGATGTTCTTTAATGTTAGGGAACCTGTCTCTGCTAAAGTACAGCATAAATTCAAATACTGTCTTGATGTTGCTTAAAACAGATAAATACTGAGCAATAATTACTGAGGTACAGAACAGCTGCTTTTTTCCCTGCACCTAGGAGCGTTAATCCTGAGATACCAATATTGATCCTTTCCTTTTTCAAAGCTGAGCAGTATGAAGAAGAGTCGTGAGGCTTTTATGACTGTGCCGTTGGCACTAGTGAGAGATACTGTCAGTAAACGGGTTTGTCAGTTGAGTGAATCTCCTACATTTGAATACTTTAAAGGAGAATTCATTTTGTAACTTTGGAAGCTAAGGTGATATGTCACAGAGTTTAAGCTTGGAGCTGTTAAGATTTTTCTGAAACCAGATGCAATATGTGTGAGGACAAAAAAGGGTAGGTCAGCTGGCGTGGAATAGGTGATGTTACACAATTATCAAAGGTAATACGCTCTTTTTGGCAGAAGAGTTGAGGGTTAGACTGTCTACTTACAGCAACAGTCAAGTGGTGCTATGAGTGTTAGTGAATTCAAGTCCCAGGTGTGTAACTTGACACTAATAATCTGCATTGGACCATGCTGTAGGCTGAAATAGTTTAAGATCATTACTACATCATGATTCACTTGCATTTTAAGCCAAAAAATCTGATAGTCTCCAAAGGGCATTAGAATCCAGAATATGATAGTTACTGTTACTTTTTCTTCTTTTCCATGGGCCTTCTCTGGAAGTTTGGCGAAGAGTTTTTAATTTGCTAGCCTTATTGGGCCACTGAAGAATAAACAAAACCATCTTTTGTGGGGATCCTAAAACTTGTCTTGCCTTCAATCTAGGATTTAGCACTTGTCACACTGATTTGATTCAACTCTGGCTACATGCTGTATATCTTAGGTTTTTTGGCAAGGTTTATTTCTAAACTGTTAAGAGAAAATCAGCTTGGAATAGCAGTTGCAGCTTTATGCTCTGAAGGCCTTCACTCTTCTAAACTAGGAAGGAAAGGGTTGCAGGGGTGAATAAGCTCTGATAATCCTCACTTTCAGACTTCATTCTGTCTGTTTCTGGAAGAGAACAGAAGCCTTCTTCCTCACAGCATGTAAGGCAGAACATGAGTTACAGTGCTAGAAATGTTTAATATCTCACTGTAATAGATTAGGAGGATCTAGGGTGCGAGTTAAGCTGGGAGATTGATGTAGATGTGCAATGAGTACCATATTTTTCAACCCAGGCATTCTGAAACCTATACTCATGATGCTGAGATGTGACTCCTTTGCAGTTAGCACTCCAGAACTCAGCTTCTTTAGTTCTGATTACTCAATGTGCCCCTGTTCATCACACAGCTCCCCTCTCCCTTCCCTGTGAATACTTCTTCTGCTTCTTTACATTATGTTTTTGCCACTAGATAATATATTCTCTACTGCCTAAGGAATCTATTTTCTATAATTGATATACTTAAAGATAGTGTTGGTTCAGATTTAATGACAGTTATTGCCACTAAATCATTAGTCTTCTAAGTGTACTCTTGATGTTGAATGAGTAATGCTCACAAACCACTAAAGAGAGAGTAGTTTTGTTTATAAACAACTATTTTGAAGGCACACACTCTCTCATGAAACTGAACATACTTCAACTATGTCAGCTCAAGTGTGCAATTACTGAGAAGCCTTGATTTGAAGCATTACAGATCTCACTTGTGTAACCTCTTCCCTTGGGGCAGGGAAGGGGAGCAAAGGGTACTAATATGTGCTAATTCTTTCCTAGTTGTATTTCTGTACCCTGCATAGTTAAGAGAATCTAGATAAATCTGTCCTTTGCTCCTCTTTGTCTGTTTTTTAAATTTTGATTACATGTACAATAAAATATTTCTTGATATTCACTTAGTCTATTTGGATGATCCATCTTTTTTTCCATTCTGTGAAAGCACAATCTGCATTTTGCGCTCTGGCTCTTCCTTTCCATGCCTCATGTACAAAGCATAGGTTCCTGGGAGAGCTTGCTGGGTGTGTTGTATTGGAACTGAATGAGCTGCAGCAGCTGAAAGGCCCACAATGAACCCTCTCAAGTGAGCTGAGAGATGAGCAACTGCTGTGTGATCCCAGTTAGGGATATGTAACCCTATCCTGTGTTCTGCTTGCTTGCTCAAACAGACTTCTCTGGTTCATCTGGCTCCCCCTCAGACCTCTGCAAAGGTTCTTGTCTAGAGTACCACAGGATCCTTTCCCGAGATGCCTTGGACCTGTCTCAGGTGCCAAAGAAATGCTAATTTTGCTGGATGGGGTGAGCACAGCCCACAATGTAATACGTACAGAGGACACAAACTGCAGCCACACAAGGTGGTTGCATTTGTTTCATGATACCTTCTCACAGAGAAAGGATGGAGATAAAACTGGAAGGCACCCTTATCCCTCTCAGTTGCTCAGAGCCTTCACAGGCCCAAATACAGCACCGTCTGGCTTTGTAACACTTGGAATGTCTGAATGTTGATTGATGAGTATGTTGTGTAGCTTACTTCTTCCTTGGGGTATTTGGGAGCCAGAGGGGGAATCCGGAAGAGTTTGACAAACCTGCCACCTTTGAATCAGGGTTGAAGAGCCTGTGTGGTATATAATAATTTTTCTTGGGTTGTTTTGGGTTTTTTTAACATGTCTTATTTTGAACAGCTTAAACGTCTCACCTTTCCCAAGGCAAATTCCTGTGTTTTCTAGCTCCAACAAAAACTGACTGGAAAAAATGAAGCTGTGGCTGATCTATAGTCAGAAAAGCTTACTTAGATGTCTGTGTAGACCATCTTATGTTTTGAATAAGGCATATGATCTCTAATTAGTGTTGAAGATGCTGGAGAATTGCAAATGGTGTCCTTGTAGTGAAAGCACAAAAATAGATGTATTGGTTTTCTAACTGAAAATGCAGAATTGATCACTTCTCAAATTCCCAATATTGAAAACTTCATTTAAATTTCAGATAGCTGTAGTCTTAGTACCTGTAGTGTTGACTTTACTCATTGAGGAGATTTAGAATACACTAGATGCAGGAAAGGGATGGATTTTTATGTTGATCAGATTCACTACTACAGAGTTCAGAAGGAAAGCTCTGTAAGATTTTTTATGTCTGTTGACCAAGTCCTTAGTGCTGAATGACCTGACTAACTGTGAAATACTGTGATCAAACACTACAGAAAATGATGAATTTCTGCCAGTCTAACATTTAAAAACTCATTTTGTCATCAACAGTTTTACAGAGAGTTTCAATGTGGCCTTTGAAGGCTTTCTCTGCCTCTCATTCCCAAAAGGCAAGGATGAAGGATCTCTTAGGTGACTGCTATCAAGTGATCCTATAAAGCTTTTTGTCTCTTTGGAAGATGTGAGGGCACGGGCTCAGGTAGCTATGTAATCTGCTCAACTATTAATATGCAAAAAGCTAATTGTTGAACAGATTCAAAGACAGCATTACTTGTTTTATAACTCTGGCAAGGGAAGTATCAATATCAATAATAAAATCTATACCTTTTTTCATAAAATATCAAATAATAAACTGAAATATATGAGGTCATTAGAAATTTTACTTTCTTGCTTCTGTGCGTGACCATTTTCCTCTCAACATGTCAGCAGCTCCAGGTTGCTGTAACTACCTGCTGTCTGACTCACATTTGTACCCAGGGTCTCTGACAAGTTTTAGTGTATAATCTGCTCACACAAAGAAGTAGAAGCATATTCTTTGACTTACTCTTGATGTATTATATTAGTGCTGGTGGGATTGACTGGCTTGTCTGTGAGAAAATTTGGTACATTCATTCCTAAATTGCTTTGTATCACAAAGATATTATGGGTTGTGGAGGTAGATGTTTTTCTCCTCTTTACCTTGTTTATAAAGAAATACACATTAGGGTTTAACTTGATCCTAGTTTTGCTATTCTAGCTGTCTTTCAAGTAAAGAAGATACTATGCCTTGCACTGTTTATACTGAGTCTTCTTTCTGAAGCCTGTTTTACAGCTGTTCCCAAAATCTGCCTGATTTTGATGTAGATTTTGCATGACCTAACCGACATGATTTTTCTATCAAAACTCTTACATTTTCATAAGCTCAAGTGCACTTGTGCAGCTGATGTAGAGTGGGCACTGCTTGCCTGTACTCCTTGATGGCATTGCTGCTAAGCCATGGCTGGTTGTCAGTTCTAGTGCTGTCCTTTGTCTTTTCTCTGTTCTCATTCATTTCTCTCTCTTTCTTTCTTTCTTCTGTAGTATACGGCTCCTTCCCCAAGTTTCCTCTACAGCAGCACATCCTTATTGGAGTTTGGCTCCCCGAGACAGGCACTAGCAGCTCTTGAAGCACAACTGCCCTGCTCACCTGAGCCTCCTGAACTCTGTTGCAGTGGTTGAAGGAAGGATGGTCGAGGCAGCAGATGTGGAAGGTGAGTGTGGTTTAGGAAACAACCCACTTCCTTATCCTCAGTTAAAAGGCTTCATCCCATTGGGCACCCATAGCAATGCATCCATTACTTGGTGATTGGCTGGGAAGGTGTGGAATAAACAGAACTGTCAAGAGTCAGAATTTTGAGAATGCCCAGGTGATTTCTGCAAGGGTAAAGGATTGCATGTGTCTAAATAGTGTTTGTGGGACTCTCAATTTTAAAACTTGAACTCACGGGCATTAACTGAAGGAGAGAAACAAGGCTGTAAATTGTGTTCATCACAGTTCTTTTATGGAGAAGAAATGCTGGGAATATCAGCATGCTCACAGGCAGTGAGGGGTGCTTTAATTCTCCTACTCCAAAGCAACAGTTCCCTGTTTCATGCTATGGTTATACCAGCTGAGCACTCTGCTGTTTCAGGAGCATGGGTTGCCTGGGAGCACGGGAGCCTGAATGTCAGGTTTTGATTTTCCAACCAGGATGGAAAAAGGAAAACCATGAAAGAAACTGAGTGAATGTGTGTACAGGACAAAGAACTAGCAGTGTGGTTTAAGGCTTGCAGAGCTGTGATTTTGGGGAGGTAGGAAAAGATGCTGTGGATGTAATAGCTGTTAATCCAACCGAACACAAGAGGGCTACAAGAACACGTTTTCTCTGGATTGAAAAAGTGCTCGATGGAGCTTTGGTAATGTCTACCTTTTGGCCTGCTTTTAATTTTATACAGCGGGGAAATGAAATAAAATGCTTCTTGACACCCTTTAAGTGCTTGTGTACAGCTATCACTTCAGTACAGGCTATAATGATTTGGATTGCTATTTTTAACACTTTCCTAGTACTTTAAACTACTTAAATGTTGGCACTACTTACTGAACACGTTGCTGCTGATAAGATACCAACATCTGTGGCACAGATACATAATTTGGTATGTGCTCTAGTGATACGAATGCTTTGTTCTGCACTTAAATTGTGGAGAATCCAGATAGTGTGAGCAAATAAGGAAAAGGGAATATAGGAAATGCAGTCTGGAAAAGTACAAGCCCTGCCTAATAACCAAGTGCGTTAGGTTGCTTCTCTATTAATCCAAAGTGCAATTAAAAGCTACCTCCTGCAGCTGAATTTAAATTGGGCTTTTAAAGTTTTTTTTCTTTTCCCCACAGACCTAGTATCAAGTGGTAAAAAAACGTGCACAGCAGGTCTCCTATAAAATCACCAAGTGGAGTGTTCATCAGCCTCAACTCCTTGGTTTACACAGGGCAACTTACCTGAAGTAGTCTGTGAGCTCAGTGCTGAAAAACAGGTGCTGAAAAACAACACCAAAGTATCTGCTGGCAAGAATCAGAATAAGTGTTCAGTGTTCTGTCTCATTTATTGTGGTACTCAGTGTCAGTGAAAAGGCTTCTTTGTGCAATAAAAGGGTGGTTTGGTTTTTTTTTTTTTCAGAAGGAAAGCTTATGCAGTTTTGTTTAGAAGGAAGTGAGAATGTTAGATTTTTCTCATTCCCTACTGCTCTTTAGACAGTAGTTTGTGTCCCTTAACTGAAGCTGACAAGTTTTTTTTCTCTTAAAATACATGGGAAAATAACTTCCCAATTAATTGTAAATCATTGCTGAATATATATCTTTACTTATATGGTTCAGGATGAGCTTCTGAAGTGCACAAAGGCTGCAGAGATTAGGAGGAACCAAGACAAAGCCTTTTGCAGGCTTAGGCATCTGACATCTTAGCAACGACTTCTTTTCACATAAATAATGCCAAGATCCACCAAAACCGATACTTAGGAGCTAGGGAAATTTTTTTTCATCATGTGTAGCCACACAAGGCTCACTGAATCCACTGTGACTCTTGGTGTGAATGTTTTCTACTTCTGAATATGACAGGCTGCTAGGAGAGTGTAATATAAGCAAAGGGGATAAAATATGCCACAGCAGTAAAAAGCTCCTTGCCTCTCTAAAAGCCTGTTTCAAAGAACCCTTAAGGAAGAAAATGTTCATACCCCTTCCATGCAGAAAAGGAAGCCAAAAAAGAAGGGTCTCAAAACTGCCTTTTGCAGCAGTTTTGAGTTAGAGAGATAAATATGCATTACTTTGCAGACATTCATGTTCAAGTTAATGAACTGGGCCTAAGGGAAGCACTGGAAGGAGTTCATGGTATAGCATTTAACTGACACAAGTTCACCCCATTGGTTCACCTGGCACAACTGTGTGCCCCAGCTGCCTCCCCCTGCTCCCACTGCTGAGTGACACTAATAGCTCAAACTTCCCAGCTAGGGACTGCTGATGGTTATCTTCTTTATCAGAAAATTATGCAGCTACACAGTGCTAGTGGCAGAGAGGCGGGGAGGGGAGAATTCCAAGTCCTTACTATGGCTAGTTAGGCAGTCATTAACTGCAGCCTGGCTTTCTGAGCTGGAAAGCATCTAATTTAAGCATGATCCTATATCTGCAGGCTTGTTTCTATAGGGCTTCTCTCTGCCAACTTCCAAGATTGGCCATAATGGGCTGACTTTGGCCACTGCTCTTAACGTTCACTCTACGCATGTTGTGTTTGCTGCTGCTGCTACTTTTTTTTCTGATTACTTGCCAAAACACACAAGCAGCAGGCTGGTTCTCTTGAGTTTATGGCCTAATTAGGTAAGGTCTTTGCATAGAAAAGTAAAATTATTGGGAAACAATTGTTAAGCAAAAAAAATACTATTGTCCATCACCTGAGTAAATTACACAGGCAGGGAGCGAGGGGATGTTCATCCCTTAATTTTAAATTCCTTTTGGAGATGAAAGTATTGATGCGTCACATCTGTAGCACAGCTTCACTGTGATATCCACATTCTTGTATGTTAGGCAAATCCAGTTCTGAGTGTTGTCTGAGACCTGGCTTTCCCAGAGCTGCAGTGCTGTCCATGAACACTCCCCATTCACCAAGGGAGTGTTTGGGGTTTGAGTGCAGAGCCAGCACTCTTCTTCTGCACAGGCCACAGCAGGTAGAGCTGGGGTGTGCAAGGGACAGGGGTATAGACACAGTTGTGGGGAAGGCAGATGTTTATCTCCTGGGAGAGGCAGTGTGGGTACTGTGGCACTTTGTGTGGTTCTTTCAGGGAATCTGGTAAAAGGTTTTGGTCTGCTTTGACAGATTTCAACTGTACTAAGAATGTATTTGGCAGGCTCACTGAAGGCAAGATGGCACCAGAAAGGGGCCAGTGCTGTCTGGCAGCACGGCAGGGTGTGTGCTGAATCCCATAGCAGCACGGGTTAGGTGTTCCTGCCCTCTGGAGACAAGTGCTGCTTTATGGGCCCAGGATGTGTACTCGGGAAGGGCACAGGCCAGGGGCAAGTGAGCGCATGAGGCATCGCCGAGATCTGTGGGGCAGCTGGGCCTTGTACTTTGTGTGTGGTGCACTCCAGAAGTGAAAGCAGAGCACTGGGCAGCCTGCAGCATCACAGCACACCGTGCCATGTGCTGCTTGGGAGGCTGGAACATGCAGAAACCAGGACTGAGCGAGCAGCAGTGAAGGACTCCAGGAACAGTGTGTCTGTACAGACCAACCCAAAACTTTGGGAGGGCTGAGGGGAGTAGGGTCATGCACGGTTAGGGAAATGTGGAAATTACCTCCACGCTGTTGAATGAGTATAAGGAGCACACACCTGCATTTGCACTCTGCTCTTGCAGATTTCAACCCAGCTGCCCTCTCAGCTGTACATGCACAGTTGCTTTTGGCCAGGGATCTCTCTCCCTTCTCTGAAGCCAGAGGCTGCAGAGGGGTTGTCGTTGACACCACAGGGATCCCTGAAGTCCACAAGCCCCTTTGGATTTCTTTTCCTTTCTTACTGATGGCTCACGTGCACCACTGCACCCAGGAGCAGGGCACAGCTCTTCTCTGCCTGGGCAGTTGGGATCCATATCCTGAACTGATGAATACTGTGCTCTGGGAGATGTCTCTCCTTTAGACTACAGAGATGGGACTTAAGCATGCTAAGTCTTCTCACTTTATGCTCCTGTGGTACTTTGCATCTGGATCAGACTCCTCCTGTAAGTCTGAGAAGCCTTAGGCCTGGATTTAGATGTTTCGATTGAAGTGCTGAGTCTGTGGATGTTGCACATTCTTTTCGGCACCAGCTGCTTATCAGCAAATCCTTGCCACAGGTTACAGGCATTTGCTGATGCCTTGCCCTCTCATCCAGCTGCATCACAAAGCCCCGGTGAGCAGAGCCCAGCCATTGAAGGTATTTAAACCATCCGACTTCCATTTTGATGGAGATGGGCAGCAGAGCAATCAAGTCTGTAGATCTACCCGTGTCTGTAGGGCATGAATGCTTGACAGGGGAGTAGCTCGAGCCAGTGGATGACACGAACTGCGTTTTATTAATGTCGGGAATGCCGAGATGAGAAAGGTGCCCTTTGAGCAGTTCACGCACGTACAGGGCAGCAGGTGCGGTCACCCCGTGCGGGCGGGGGCTCGGCACACCTGGCCCGTCGGCACACCCGGCCCGTCGGCACCCTCGCTGCCGGGGTGTCGGTGTGTGGAGCCCTGCCCGTGCCCGTGCCCGGCCCGTGCCCCGCGGCGCTGCCGGAGCGGCGGCAGGAGGCGCCGGGAGTTCCCTTTCGGGGCATTGTGGGAAGGCGCGATGCGGCCCGGCCTCACCTGAGCGGGGCGGGCGGGACGGAGGCGGCCGGGCCGGGCTGGGCCGGCTCCCAGCCAGCCGCCGCACCATGGTGAGTGAGGGGGGCCGAGCGGAGCGGGGCCGGGCCGGGCCGGGCGGGAGCAGCCGCCCGTGCCCCGCTGGAGCCGCCGAGCCCCTCGACGGGCGCGTTGTCAGGGCGCGGAGCGAGGCCGGGCGGAGCGGGGCTGCCCCGCGCCCCTCGGCACCCCCTGCGCCGGGACGCTGAAAGCCGTTCCCAGGCGGGTTCGAACAAGGTTTGCACCTGTTTGGGGGAAATGAAAGTTTTGATCTTTTTTGTTTTGTTTTCCGACCCCTCGAGATGAGCTCGGGTCACGCCGAGAGCCTTTCGTAGACAACCAGGAAAACAAGGCATGTTACAGAGAGGTTTTATAAAGTCTTCCTGTAACTCGAGGAGCTGAGGTGCAAGGCGGCTCCAATACCTCGAGGAGGATCGAGTGAGGTTTCGTGTGGATGTATCAGTCTTTAGGCTGACTGGTGGCAAAGCGGGTCAGTGTTGGGCCGTGGGTTTTCTTTGACAGGATCACTGGGAAGAGCTTTTCCCCAGGTGTATTCCGTGTTGTCAGGTAAGTGGAGGGCTTGGACTGCAGCTTTACCTGCCGCCCGGGTGCTTCTGCACCACTGCCGGGTCTGATGGGGCTTGCTGGGGTTTGGCTGCACCTTTCCATCAGGTAATCCATCAGCGAGAGAGCGTATGGGTGTGGTGGTTCTGTTCTTGTCTATCGGTCACCAGTCTTACTGTGCGACCCGGCTCCAGGGCCGGCAGTGGCCTGTTTGAGCTTGGAAGGGGTGAGGTTAAAGGGCTGACGGGCAGGATCCGGCAAGGGAGAGCCTTTGCCTCCAGTGCTGCGCTTGGTGATGGTTTGCTGAGATCAGAGATAGTTTGCTCTGGATGCGCTCTTCTGAAAAGAATGATGGCCAACATCCCGAGAACAACGGCTAGATCTTCCTCAGGGGAACTGCAGGCTCCCAGGTAGTGAGATGGTCAATGATGGCTCTTGATAGAGAAGCTATCTCACTGCTTGATAATTCAGGCTTGAGGCAGGTTCTACGGGCATGCCCCGAGCCGCTGTCTTGCACAATTTGCCCATTGTGTGCACCTGTAATACCAGTTACTGGCAGTGCAGCTGAACAGAAGCCTCTCAACCCCTTCAGTGGAGGCCAAGTGCTGCTGTTTGTCTCTACCCTCAAAGGCAGAGCTGTGTTGTTTCTCTTCAGTGGTTTAGCCAGAATGCTAAATATGTGTTAGTCTCCTGTATTTAGAAAGGTGTAGCTGTCATTATATTTGCAAATAGAGTATGCACAGTAATGAGTTTACAGATGGCAATGCAGTCTCCACGCCTTAAGTCCCTGTAGAGATGTAGTTTTTCTGGTTACACCCTGAGACAGCCCTACATACCCACTTCCCTCTGGTAAAGCTTATGTAAACAACTGGAGTTCCGATTTTGCCCTTGAAGGTCAGTAAATATGGGAGCTGATTTCAGGGAATCTGATCTCAGAACTCTCCTTGATGCATGTACTTCACAAATGCCAGTTTTCAAAGCACTCACAATAGTCCCAGGGGAGCACTGCTGACAGTAGTGCTGCTTATTGACGATTTGGAGTCTGGTTCCTGTATTGATGGTTAGAATTTTACAAGGTGAGTGTGCGTTCTTACAAGTAGGAATTTTATTTTTCCTTTTTTTTTGAGACCATAGTACAAATGCTTGCTGGTATTACTGCATTATATTAGTGCTGTCAGCCTTACCCTGTTCTCTTGAGGATCTGGTGCTGATGAAACAGTGCTTTTGTCAAGAAACTCTAGCTTCAAATTCCACTGTCATCCAGTCTCTGAAAAGGGGTTGTTAATACTCAGTTATGAGTCAAGAAAAAAGAGTTTGCTGGGTTACAAACCAAGAATAAGCCTAATCCAGGCTCACGAGTGATGAACTTTCAACAAGTCATTTAAACTTTCCATAAACTGGTTCCTCTGTTTTGGAATTACAGGGTTGTGCTTGCCACCTTTTTCTGTGTTTTGAGATGGAATTAAAGGTGCTTGTGCAAATGGTACCATGTCTTAGCAAGAGGGTTGTTCCAATTGTTTGCTCTCTTGTAGATTTCCAGGCAAGTTTCGGGAAAGAGTCTGTTTAGCAAAGCTGACTTCATATCCAGTTGAGAAACACAGCTTTTATGCCCAGCTTGTGCTTTGTGACATGTTTTTTTTCCAAAATTACTTTTTAGAAATACTAAATTCTGCTCCCTGACATATGTGGGTGCAGCAGAGATCTATGTCATGAAGGATTGCTGTCTCAACAAAGTCAAAGAGTGGGGAGAGAGCACAGAGGGGAAAAAGATAAGTCTCCCCAAGGACATGTGTTGCTGTAGTCTCTTGTGCCTGTAAGTGTTGCAACACCTTGATCCTAGTGCTGCCTCAGTGTTATCAGTATTACTTTTGTGAATAAATACAGAGCTCTGCTTGCGTAGCTCTGCATGCAGAATTGGTGCCTGTATAGTAAAGGGTCTGGTTCCCTCCTACCTGTGCTACTCACCACTACAGGGGGACAAATTAGTACTTGTGGGCATGATCTGAAACCCTGGAGAAAGATCAAAATATTCCCATTGAACGCAGTGGCTCTAAAAATGTACTTGGCCTGAATAGAAAAGGAGTTGGCGAGCACCGTTTCCACTTAGCAAGACATTTGATAACCAGTCACTGATCTAGAAGCTGGGATGGAATATTAGTTGCTGTGACTGCAGCTGCTGACACTTGCCTAGTGTTTGGAAATGAACTCTCAGCTCTTCTGAATATTGATCTTAGCAACACTCTCAATGCTCTTAATTGTGAAAATGGACGTAGATCTGCAAAAGATGTTTTTAATGCTGCACAGAATTTACCGTTTACAGTTCTAAGAATGACTGCGTATTTTCCACTCATGATACAGATGTGTATTGACCTCACAAAGACAGTGCACTTTGCCTCTAGGCATTTGTCTCTGAAAGACAAGAAGAGCAACAGATTAGAACAGATGAGAGGAGAGAAAATGACAAATAAATTAGTCTGTTGTTCAAGACAGCAGTTCTTATGCTACATGACAAAAAAAAGTTTGTGTGGTGTTTCCTTGTTAATTTGTCTTGTAGTGAGCTTTAACTGTGGTAGTACATAATGGCAATGGAATGGTATTCTGTTTGGAAGATCCTGCGTTGATAGACCTGCTTGCAGAGAGGTGACTGCAGAGGGAGTGATAGAAACACATGAAATCATGAACACTATAAAGATTGGTTACTACACAAAGAGTCAGGGTACATCCTGTGAAATTTAAATGTATACAAAATAAATGGGAATGCTTTTTTCACACAGTGAAGATGACTGTTCTCAGTCCACTGCTGAGAGTGCTATGGGTGTCCCAGTAGTTAGGCAGCTCATAGAGGGTGAGGCCACAGATGGGTTGTCTGGATGCAGTTTCTGTCCGTAGTTCTTAATGTGATTCCTGGAGATGGGACTACCAGAGTGATTTTACACATGCCCTGTTCCTTATGCTTGTCCCCTTCTGGAAGCTGCTTAAATCGAGGTACAGCACAGGGGCTGATCCATAATCTGGCATTTTGTTACTCCCTGTCGTTCAGCTGGATTTTAAGCATTTTGTGGGATTTGTGAGGAAAAATGTTTTTACAGTTCTTTGGAAATGTGTAATCTCTGACTTGCCAATTTTGGATGTTCTTCTCCGAGTGCTCATGACCATTACAGATTGTCGCTGTTTGATACTGGAGCCTGCTCAGGCCATGCAGGAATTACCATTCACACTTCACTGTCCCTGAATAATAAGCTCCTTGCTGGAAAGCAAATATTATGATAGATCATCTGCTGATTATTTGCTTAATAATCAGCAATGTAATAATACTTGCTTTTTAAAATATTTTTTTTTTTTTGCTCAGAAATAAGGAAATTGCAGGCATGTCAGAGCCAGGAGTTATTAGGATGTGGAATGCCTATAGGGCTATAGAGATGCATTTAGGGTGGGCAAATGCAGGAGGAAGGCTTGAGGGATAATGGGCAGCTGGGTCTGTCATGAGGCAAGAAAATGACAGATTTTGCTGCTTTTCTGTGTCTTTAGTTACTTCAAAATCCAATTAATAAACGATCCCATGGACTTTCTGAAGCCATCAGTTACCTGCAAGAGCCACAGAAGGACAATGTGATGAAAGTACTGAGGAAACTGGTGAGCCAGGGAGGGCAGATAGAGCTGCCCCTCCCTCAAATAATTGCAAGATTTATGCTTTGGCATCCACATCAGGCATTTCTGTGAGCCAGTCGTGGTCTTACTAGCGATACCTAAATTAATACTGCTCACGTGAAAAGAATTCTGTCTGTATCACATGTGCCCAGTTACTAATTTCCATCCCTGCCCATTCATTTCCCTACTGTCCTATTCCTGCAGGCTGGCATCTGCATTTTCTTGGCTGTGTTGGCTCTGTGCTTCCTTGAGTAGCCACCCCTGGGACTTTGCATTTCTGCAGATATTGCAATGTGGAGAGGGAGTTGCAAGATCCAGTCCTGCAAGCATGGCACTTCATTTGGGAGTAGGAATACAGCATGCAGAGGCATTGGGGTAGGATGGAAAGGTGCAATTTCCACTTGTGTGTTTGAGGGCAAGCTTGGCTTGCCTTTCTGGCCGGGCGTGCCTGTCTGGCCTGGAATGGCCTGGTGTGTTTCTCAGTATTACAGACATAACCCCAGGTGCTCTATGCACCAGTGTTTTTTTCTTCCCTAGCTTGCTGAGTTTATGTAGGATGTCCATCTGCTCTCCTCTGTTAGGGAGAGCATTAAAATCCCTCTTCACTAACCAGTAAATGCTTGTTGTTACCTTGCTGCCTGCCTTTGGAGCTTGAGGGTAGTTTTGCTCAGACACTTGCAGTTCTCAGTGACTTGTTAAGCAGCACAGGAGCTCTGTGGTCACTGAGCTCTGTGGTCATCATCCTCTGCTGAGTCTTCTGGAATAAGTGATGGGCACAAACTACAAAGGAATGAGAAACAGACTCAGTGTTGTGTGAGTAAAATGCACGTTGTGTCTTTGTCATACAAGGCTGTGTGTTGGAAGGAGAGCAGGTGAAGTGTTGGGTGAGTGCCTGTGTGCTCTGAGCTCTAGGGAAGCTGTGGGAAGTGCTGGATGAAACTCTCAACAGCCTCTGGGCTCGGGAGGTGGGATGGGAAGGAGGCAGGACCTCAGGCATTTTCTCTCTTTCAAGTCACATGACAGGACTTGGATAAATATCGAAATGAATTTGTGATCCCTTCTCGTTCTGCAGGCTGAATATCGGGCCAACATATAAAGCGCGCTGGAAGATTCTTTGCTCTGGCTCTTTCTTCGGTAAACAGTGGTTGCTTCTTTAATGTTTATGCTTGGGTTAAATCCTTGTTGATTTTTTACCTTAATGAAAAAATGCCATTTTAAAAGGGAAAATTGGGAATTTCTCAATTGAAAATGCCTGAATTAAATGCTCTAGTGTTTCCAAAAGGTTATTCTGTGCTCTTTCAGGGTTATAAGCATGATCTGAACTCCCTTGTGTTTTCAGTCCTTTTGGAGCTCAGGTTTTCTGTGAGTATCTTTATTGGGAGCTGGAGGAATGGGTGTGAGGCTGCTGCCAATCTGCACTGTTCCTGCTCCACCAGACATGGGAATCCCCAGGCTGGAGCAGTGTCTGTCAGCTGCCTGAGGAGCCAGGTTAGCTTCTCATCATCTGAGTGTGCCTGCCCTGTCTCAGAGCAAAGGGTTTTAACTTTGCTCCTAGAGAGGTCAGAGGCAAGGCAAGGGCACTGCAGTGCCTTCATATAGCAGGGCTTTGCAAATAACTCATAAGGCAAAGTGGAAATGAAACTAAAAGAGCTGCACCTTTTGCTGGAATCCACTGGGTGAAATTTTAGCTCTGTTTCTTCACTTGGAATTCAAGGAACAGGCTGGAAAAATGGCTTGTTGTGTCTGTAAAGTGCATTGGGGTTGTAGTGAATTAGTAGGAGCTCTCGGCAGCTTTTTCAGCCTCTCCCTGGTCTCTTCCCCCTTGTAGTAACCTAATGAAGGTGTTCTCTGCCTCCCAAAAACATGTAAGTAAATAAAAACACCTCTAAGAGCCCAGCCTAGGTGGCAGAAGGGATGTGATTACCTGGTTAATAATTGTTTCAAATCTCTTCAAACGGCTGCTTTCTGTGAGCTCAGCCAGCCCGCATCCGTGATGTGTGTGTCTGGTGGTGGCACTGAGGGGACAGTGGTGTGGCTGCTTCCCTGGCCTGCTCTCTCTCCTATGGCAGAGCCTGAGGCAGCTTTCATGCAGACTCCAGCCTGAGTCTGTGCTTGCTTATTACCTGAAAACCGGAGTAATTCCACTTGCAGGAATAAAAAATTGAGAAAATTAAGAGTAGTGATCCTCTGTAACAACTGGATGCCATTGCCTGCATCTGCCCCTTAGGAGCCGTTTTGGAAAGCTGTGCTGCCTCTGCTCTCCAGAGCAGGGCAGGAAATCCGGTGTCACTGTTGGTGGGACAGCCCAGCCTGTGAGGAGGAGGCACAGGAATGCCTGTGCTGTAGGGAGGGCACAGGGAGGACTCGATCTGCTGCATGTAGAGATCAGCGGGAGCAGAGCTAGAGGGAGCTTGGGCATTTATGGGCCGCTTAGAAAACTCCTTGAGCTTTGTTTTCTGCTCCTTAGTTAGGGATCAGGAGGCAGCAGCGTGAGCTCAGCTATACTGTTTTGATTATAGTTTTATTTAACTCAAGTGAGGCTATCAAGAAGGTTATTGCTGTCTGGATCAATACCATATGTTATAAATATCTTTAAAATGCTGGTGTGCTGGTCCATTTAAAATCTTTGGTAATAAGATAAGGGTAACTTCTGCATCATGAAAAGCATAAAATCAATGTGTAACTATGGTCACGTGTGCCTGTAATGATCTGGCACAGCTTTTATTGCGTGGACTTTGGATGTATTGTTTAGGGGAAATTGCTCAGAAATGTTCCTAATGGAGATTAAGTGAGGAAGAATCCTGTGCCAGGTAGGCAGCAAGACACTGCTTCAGGATTTCTGTGTTGTGTGGTTTTGTGCATATTTTCTTTTTTCTTCTTTGCTTACATCATGCAGACTAAATACATGTTTGAAATTTTAAAGCTGAGAGCCAACAGTATTTAAACAAACATCTATCAGTTCCTGTGCTGCTGTGAGTAAACGTTTTAGTGACAGAGTAAACAAGTAAGGAAATTAATATTTTTAATAAAGTAGTCTGTTTTGAATTTTACATCTTTGCTTTAGAAGTGTCTGAAACCCCAGAATGTGTATTAAAGGTCAGTAGCCAGATGGGATTTCATGTAACAGCAGAATACCAAAATACCTGTACTTGAGTGTGTTGGTATTCTGTCTTGTCCTGATGTGGGTAGATTATTAATATGTCTGTTCAGTACATCTTTCTCATTTCACCTTAAACACCTGACATTCCAAACCAACTGTATGTTAACAATTTTTTTTTATTTTAAATTCAGTATTTACTTTCCTCCCCCCTCCAAAACAAAACAGAAAAAGACCTCACTAAACAAAGGAAAACTAAAAGGAGTTTTTTATTCTTCAAATGTTTTGGAGATTTAAAAAAAGGCTAATGGGTGGAATAATGTGAATGTTCTTATTTTTAAAAAGAATTTAGTGAAAGTAGATTTTTTTCATTTTCAGTTGTGACATAAAAATAAGTACTGATAAAAACATCTGGACAGCTGTCTGTGCTGAGCAACAGAGTCTTTCATATCAGAGGAAAAAACTAAAAATAGTAAAAGAGAAGCAGAATATGAACTCTATTGGACCAAAACAGTGGCAGCAGATCAAGCAGACTTCAGGGGGATCAGAATAAGTTAAAAAAGAACTTGATATTAGCAAGTTGCTTCCTCTCCACCAGGTACAGCTAGTCAGTCTGGTTTTCCCCAAGCTTCTGTTGGCAGCTGAAGGTCTGGATTTTCATCCCACTTCCCATGTTATGTGATCTGGGAATTTTCACTGATTAGCATGTCCTGTATTGTCTGGTGCCCTACAGAAAGTTTTTAAGGAAAGCTGAAAGTTTCCTCTCTCTACCAAGATATCCGTTTAAGGAGAGCAGTTCCTAATTTGCAAATTTTACTTACATGTGAATTTCAGGTTCTATAAAGGTGGCTTTCATTTTGGAGAGCTCTTAACTGAATTTGGACAGGTTACAGCTGAAGCAGGGTGTAAGCCCAGAGCTGCTGGAGTGACAGAGCTGCCTCACCAGCCAAATCCTTGCCCAACCACACAACAGACAGAAAGAGGATTCTTGCTCTTTTTTTTCTGCAGTCTTCCTCTTCTGCCTCCCCTCCCCTGGGTCTCCTTGATGAGTTCCCTTCTCCATCCTCCTCTCCTCCCCCAGGGCCATGGAGAAGCCAGATGCCACGGAACAGGTTTGGAACCAGTCAGCAAATGTTATGCAGGTGAATTACAGGAGGAGGAGAAGCAGTTCTAGTGCACCTTCTTCTTTCTCACAACAGGGGTGAATCAGAGACTCTGGTACACCCCTGGAGATCACCTTGCAGGAAGAAATGGGGCATCTTTTACATGTTTGTGTTATTAAACAGTAAACTGGAGAAATTATTCTAGAAAAAGAAAAGCCCCTTTCCCATGTATTCATTTTTATCTGCTACCCCTGCAGATGGTTTGTTGTGTATGTAATGGAATACAGCCCTTTAGACAGTTGTACTAATTGTTGCAGATTAGGTTAAATTTTAAACCCTCTGTAAAGGCAAAAATGATCCAAGTTTGAAACTACTGAGCCAATCATAATGTGTTTGATCAGTCTGAAGTGTATAATAGACTAACAGTGGGGAAGGCTGCACCAAAGGGGACCTGCAGTCCTGGCAGGGAACAGTCCAGAAGACAAGCTTGGGTGAACTGCTTATCAGATTATTACAGCCCATTAGTTAAAGGAGGGAAAGGTCTTCCAAGAAAGGTGGAAAGAAATCTGAGTGTGTGTTAATTTCATCTATCTCTCTTGTATTTGTTGCTCATGAATATGCAAACCTTATGTATTTTGCATTTTTGATGTCTTATTTATTGGTAAATTATTTCATGTCAGAGTCTAGCATTTGAATTTTTTTTTGTAGCCCTAGAACTAAGGGTGTTGGTTTTTATCCTGGTACAGTTTTGTAGATGTTGATAGAACAGAAGGCCCCATAACTTTTTAGTCTGTTAAGTAACTTACTCCTGCAGTTGATTCATAGATGCATGAGAAGGGGATAGAGTTCCAGTATAGAAATCTGGTTTAAATGTTTGATCTCAAAAATACTCCAACAAACTATTTTCCCAATAGCCTACAAATAGAAAATGCAGTCATTTGGATTACTTACAGATGTTTATGGAGGTAATTTTGCACAGTGCTGTGGGTGGTTGGGTCTGATTCAGTAAAACAGGCTAATAAAATTATTCTCAGCTCCCAGACCAAAGCTTGTCTCCATAGACTCTACATGTGAAGGAAGCCAGTGTTCTCCTAGGAACTGTACTCTTCATCCCAACCCACCCAGTCTTGGACCTAAAAATTCCCTCTGGCATGGGCCCTGAGTCTTGTGATAGTTAGTCACATCTAGCATGCCCTGGGATGGTAAGAAAGGGAGCTGAGCACCCTGCTTTCTAAGGTATTCTGCTTGTAGCAAGTCATTTGCCTTTGTTTTCCTCTGGCATTAGAACTTTTAAAGACGAGTAAAGCATTGCAGGATAATCTACCTCTATTTGCAGTTTTGCTGCTGAAAACCAACCAAAAATTTCTTAATCAACATGTGTCTTGTCATCAGCACTATAGGAAAGAAAATGTGGTTTCACAGTCAAGGAGAAAGGAACAGGTGAGCTGTAAGATTTGTGTTTGTGCAGTACTTCAACATTAGCAGGTTTATTGATGCATCAGAGTCTTTCCAGTGGGATGTAATGAACAGAGGCATGAGAGAGAGGAACGTGTTGTGTCGTGACAGTGGGGCTGGGCAGAGCAAAGCTGAACTGAATGGAACAGCGCTGGATGTTGAAACTGAAAATGCTAAAAGCCATTTAACCTTTTAAGAATGTATTATTTACCTCCTACAGAGTTCCCCAGATTGAAGAGGCTTCAGAAATTAGAAAAAGGAAAAAGAACCAAAAGAAGAGAAACTCAGTATTTTTGCTTCTAAGTACCTGCAGCTTTCTAATATGTTGTTTTGATACAAGAGTTCTTAGCTGGCCAGTGATATGTACCTAGGCTTGAGGGTGCACTGTTTTGCTGCAGATGATAAAATTTAGAATTGTGCTACAGTAAAGGCTCTATTTTCTAGCTGTATATATTACTGTAATAATACAATTGCCATGTGAGGTATGCAGTTATAGTCTACATATGAAACAGTGTGGGTCACGACACCCAAACAGTGAGATTTTTGGAGCTTGTGTATGAATGTTTATGCATTTAGGAGCATTAATGGATATTTTCTGATTGCAAAGAGCATAGCCTCAGCTCATAAAGTGGTGGTGAGACATCACCTGCATGTGTAGAAGAAATAGTGGAGTTCTCAAAGCAGTTTTAAGTGGAGAGCAGCTCACGTTCCTATGGGTGAAGCATAACATCCTGAAGTAACTAATCAGCAGAAAGTGGTGGTAATATTGACCGTGATTCAATCCCTGGTTTGTTGGTGTTTAATCTTTTAGAGGCATAAGGTTGCACTTCTGCAGATATGTGTTTACTACATGCAGGCACGCAGGTTTAAGGTATCTTGGGTCCAACAGCTGACCCTAAACCAGAATGTCTTTTCATTTTCTTTTCCTATTGAAATACTGCAGGCAAAGGATGCCACAAAACACACAGTCTTATGCTGAACATGCTGTGAGCTTTTCGTAGAGATTCATTGACTCATTCCCTGCATTTTCAGTCAGATCTGATCATCCTCTCCTATCTGATGATTCACCATATTTTTAGAAATTTGTTTATCCAATAGCTGCTACCTGTACCCATGGCATTTAGATGGCCTCCTGCTGACCTTATCTGTGGAGCCTGTGCTCTGCTTTTCAAAACACCCTCATCTTTACAAGGGCTTTGGGGTTAATGTGCTGTGCAGCAAGCAAAACAGCCTTTCATTCAGCCACTGAGCTCCTCTCAGTGGGCAAGTGTATGGACAGTGAGTGCTGTCCCTACATCACCTAGGAAAGGGTAACCCTGGCAGCTGGAAGATTCCCATGTCAAAACCCAGCTGGTAATAGGAGCAGAGAAAGGCAAAACCATGGTGCTTTTCTCTTCACTGTAATCTGGCCATATGTCCTGCCAGCAGCATACTTGTTTTTATTTAGCAGGCTTGTCTGGAGGGTGTTATAGGATTCAACAGAAGGCAGCTACAAAATCCTTGTAATTTGGTCAAACACATTAGACTACCGATGGCAAGAGCCTTACTTCCAGCAGTAGATCCTGCCACAGACACACACAACTAAAACCTTCCTCCTTTCCCTAAAATGATTCCACATTTGAAGTCTTTCTCAGTAAAGTGGTGATGCTCCTCCTGTTCCCCAGGGCAGGGGCAGAAAAGGAAGCAAAGCTGCTGTTTGCACAAGGTAAGGAGGATGGGTAGGAGAGGATGCAGAGGGTTTACCTTTATGTGCCACAGGGAGGGGAGAGCTGCCTGGGAAAGAAACAGGAGAGAGGAGGGATCTTTCCCAAGCTGAGCCTCCCCCAGACCTCACTGACACCGTGTCCAACCATCATGCCAGGGTTGGAGGTGTGTGGCCAGGACTCGGATTTCTGGTGCCAGGCAGAGGAATGCTCTCCCCTGGCCATGGCCCTGGTGTTAACCATGTTGCTTTGTTTACTCCAGATACACTTTATACTGCTGTTCAGTCGGCAGGGGAAGTTAAGGCTTCAGAAATGGTACACGACGCTACCTGATAAAGAGAAGAAAAAGATCATTCGAGAAATTGTTCAGATTATTTTGTCTCGCAATCAAAAAACAAGTAGTTTTGTTGACTGGAAAGACCTCAAGCTTGTTTACAAAAGGTGTGAGTAATTTTGTAAGAACGTATAATCACTGTTCATATGAATAACATGTACTGGAAGAGGAAAAGCAAAGGCTGAGTTAAGAAAAAGCAGCAAACAACACTTGTAGTTCTGGGCTGAGTTAGGAGCCTGCCATTGGCAGTCTGGTTATAACAAGGCTGTGTCCCTGGACCAACCAGCAGGGTAATTGTGGGGTGCAAAACACTTGCACAGTCTGTCAGATGAGAAAACCAGGAGCAGCCTAATAGGTATTAGTGTTTAGAAGGCGTTAGACCTCGCTGCCCCTTCAAATTCCCTAGGGTAGCCTGGCTGGGATGTGTGTGCCAGGTTTTATTAGCTGTGAAGATTGCAGGAACTGTTCCAAGGCACTTTCATAATTTTGTCAAATTTTGGTTTTGAAATATTTGTTGCTCTGGAAAGTATTAATTCCTGTTTCCTTTTCCAAAGAAATCCCCAGTTACACAATGCTAACTGCCTGTTTGTTCTCCTAAAGTTGTAGCAAACAAATGTAGCCTTAATGTGTAGTACACTGGGTAAATTAAACATCTCCCATTTAGCAAAAACTGCATTCCATGCTGTGAAGGGAGGGATATAAACATCTGACCAGAAGCTGTGACAAGTTGGCCTCCAGCCACAGTATCAGTAAGCTGAATAGTTCTTGTGTTGGTTTAAACATAAAGTTCTGGTGCAATTTAGTTACAAAGCTTGTTTGGGCTAAGCAGCTTCGTGCGTTCTCACCCTCTGTAAAACACTGTCAATTGACAGCCAGCAGGCTTGCTGAGACATAACTCTTCACTTTTGCCTTACTTTTATTTTTTAATTAGAAGGGGTAGCTTGACCTACAGTTTAATTAACCCCATTTACTGTGGTGCTATTGCAGCAGGTGGAGGAGACCTGAAAGAACTACTTACTACTGATTTATTTTATTATGTCCAGTGTTACAGGTGTCCCACTTTAGCAAGGCTGGAATTGGTTCTTCTAACTAAAATAATAACTTGTTTAAATCATCTGATCTTCTAAAGTGTTCTCTGGGACACTATAAGAGTGAAAGAAAATGTTTGTTTTTGAGACTGGATAGGAATTAACTGTCATATGAATGACCTCTAAGAGATGAGCAGAACACAGAGGTCCCAGCTGTTCACTGCCATGTTTTTTGCCTGTGTTTCCCCAGGTATGCTAGTTTGTATTTCTGCTGTGCAATAGAAGACCAGGATAATGAGCTCCTGACACTAGAGGTCGTTCATCGATACGTGGAGCTCCTGGACAGATACTTTGGAAACGTAAGTTTCACTTTCTCCCATGCACTCATTCCTGTCTGTCTGATAAACAAAATCATGTGCAACTGATTTGCTTTGTGTTCCATCTGCTGCACTTGCCCTGCAGGTGCTCTCAATCCAGAATGAAATTAATTATTAGAGTATTTTATGAAATAGTGCTGAAATGATCATAAGATTGTTTTTCCATCCTTTTTGCACTCACACAGAATTAATCTTGATGCTTTATATGGCTGTCTTGGGATAGAATTTGAAGGGAAATTTTCAGGAAAAATTACTAAAAACTCAAAATAGGTTAAAGTACTTAAATTTGCTCTCCTGACATCTTCAGATATACTGGTTTTGTCTCATAATACTGTGTAACAATTAATGACATAGAGGCAAAATATAAAATCAGTGTGTTTTTAAAGAAAAGGCTTAAAGGAAGTCCAGATAAGTCTTTCAGTAAGTCTTTAGACACTATAAGAGACCAATCTTTTCTCTGAACATTTTTGAAATTATTCTGCCTACATAAATTCATATCTTAGTTAAATCAGTGTGCCATGACTCATGTCTGCACTGCCTCGAAATTAAAAAGCAGTTGATGGCTGTTGCTGGCCAGGGAATTGTCTTGCTCTGTGAAACTGTGAATGTAGGTAACCCATATTACAAGGGCTGCGTAGGACCTGTGATAAGGTAAGCCAGGGAGTCAGCTTTGATCTCTGACAATCAGCATGAACTTAATGCTAAGTGGAATACCTTTGCTGTAAATCTGTGTATGTGGAGAGAATATGTGCAGAAGCTTCAATGTGACATGACTTGCAGTTTGTTTCTTCACCCTGCTGCCTGCCACAGGCATGCAGGTGCTGGGGATATTTGATCATCACAACAGCTTCTGGCCTCGTAGTGCTTAAAATACTGTAAAAGTGATTTAAACGTGGTTGTCGCCTCTTGTTCTGGCAGGTGTGCGAGCTGGATATTATCTTTAATTTTGAAAAAGCTTATTTTATTCTTGATGAGTTTATAATTGGTGGAGAAGTACAAGAGACTTCAAAGAAGACTGCAGTGAAAGCCATAGAAGACTCTGACATGTTGCAGGAGGTAAGGCAGAGGAGGACAAAAAGGCAAGCACCCTCATCTTCCTTGTTTGACAGGAGATGAAAACACAGCTAAGCACTTCTGGTACTTAATTATCCAAGTGTGTCTTACATTCAGTTTCAACAGGTACAACACTGCAGTTACATAAGCTTTCAATTCAGCCCTCTTGGTATCATCTAGAAGCTCTTTATATAAAGCTGTTGCTCTCTTGCAGCTTAACTGCTTGAGTTTATTAAGAAATAGTTTAAGATGTATCTAAGATACTTCTTGAATATCAAAACATAATCTAAGGTTGTATTTTATGTATGTATATGTAAATACAGAAAAATCTCTTCTATTTCACTAATACATTGGAAACATGACCTAGTATCAACATTTAAAATTGGAAAGAGTATGTGCTGGCAAACTCTGCTTTTATTCAGAAGCACTTGTGTAAATTTTCTGCAGGGCACAGATAAGTAACCCTTATTCAGAACCCTGCAGGAATTCTCTTGTAACTTGGAATGTAACAGGTACCATTGAGCCAGGAATGTCAAAAACAGTTGAATGTGATGCTTTCATTCATTTTTTTTGTTTGTAGTGAAGAATCCATCACAGTCCTGAAGGGAGCAGCACAGTGATAGAACTGTCTTGGGATGTGCTGTGGGAGTTGAGCAGGTTTCCACAGTGCTCTGCCCTGTGCATATGGAACTCAGCCACTGTGTGCAAAGGCCACTGGTGTGATGAGTTTAGCCACAGCTGTGCTATGGCATGATTTAAATGGAAGATTTTAAACCACTCTGTTATATGTTTTTAAAACAGAATTATTTCTGCATTTCAATCAATTTTATCTAATCTTCTGTAAAACTACACTGTCCTCAAAGAGAACAAGAGGGTTTCTATGGATATTACTGTACTATTCCATAATGCATCAGTTGTTTCTTTTTTGTTTGTTTGTTTGTTTTGTTTTGTTTCCTAGACAGTGGAAGAATACATGAACAAGCCTGCATTTTAACGTTAAACTACCTGGAGAGAAAACTGCTATATGCACCTCTAAAGTGCACTTCCTGAAATTGCTTCCCAATGTGCCAGATCCTCAGAGAAATACCAAAACCCAATAACTGAAGGGGTTTGTTTGTATAATGGTGAAGATGAAGGTCAGCTAATGTAGCAAAGGGTTTAACAATTCTGTGCTTTGCATTACTCTGTATATGAGTTTCTCAGAGTTGTTATTACCCCAATCTAGTTTCTCTTGTCCTTGCTGGACTCAGCTCTTGTTTTGCACCCTGTCTTTTAGCTGTGGGTTTTGTCATCACAAAATACTCTTCTGACAATACTTTCAAGAGGTATTTTTACTAGTTTTGTTCACTGCTGACTGTATGACTCTACTTTTGTACAAATGTCCATTATTTTGAATGTAATGGTTATTCTGCTGTAATAATAATTTTTTTCTAAAAGCCAAAATGTTGTGGGCCCTGATTTCACCAACTTGTTTTGACAAAATTAACCCTCAAAGTATACAAGGAAATGCACATCTCTTTGGGGTAGCCCCTTTCTTTCACTGTCTTCCTTCTCTCTTCTGCTCTAGTCTGCTAATAAGACTGTTCCTAGAATGCCTTCCATGCCTCCATTTAATCTGGAGGACTGTTTGGAAGTAGGCTTCTCCTAAGTGTAGTGAATCCTTTTTTTGCTGCTGCATACAGATGGCCTGTTTCTGTCTTTCTCCTCATTTTCCTATCCCCTTCCTAGATCCCTTGGACCTCTGCAAAGGCTCCAAACTTTGGAATCATGCAGCATGAGAGCAGGAGAAAGCCTGAAGAGAAAAAAAGCAGTCTTTGGAAGATAATCTCATGTATCTTTCGGTATCCCAAACCCATATTTCTCAGTAGTTTTCCAATCTCAAACTCTTGAACCTGTTGGGATGATCAGCTTTCTATTAGTTGAAGATACCCTGTTTTTGTTGAAGATACCCTGAAGGTTGGGCAATTTAATCAGCTTTTTTAAACTTTGCCAGCTGCAAAAAGGATAAAATAACTGGGCTGTGTGCCCTCCTGTGTGGTACAAACCATTGCAGTGAGTGTGTGTGGAGCCAGGCGTGTTAATTTGCCTTTCAGTGCAGTTTTAGAGTCTATATAAGCTGATGGAACTAGCTTCCTTAAAGAGATTGTCCTCCTTTAACAGAATCCAAAGCTTAGAGAAATTCTGTTTATCTGACCCTATAACTCTCAGCTAGATGTTTGGTTTCTGTCAAATCATGAAATCATTCTATACAAAAATGAGGGAAGTTATCAGACAAATATGCCAGAATAATCTATGCATTGTCTCATTTCCCTTCAATATATATATATTTCCCTTGATTTCTGGCATGTGCAGTCAATATTTTCTTTCAGAGGTCTTTCTAATCTTTAAATGTTCTGCATGCTTACTCTGTTTTTGTCATTGCTCCTTCCTTCCTTGTCAGTTTGTAACTTCCTACAGGGGGGACACTGGGGGTTGTCTGGAGGGTTGGGGGCACTTTGACACAACACAGCTTTGCTGATTGTCAGCCCACTATTCTGCCTGTGCTTTCCAGTCTGTTACTAAAACTGTGACAAACTGGTTCATAGCATCATGTTGCTCTTTTTATAATTACTTCATCCATCTGTTTTCTCTGTTTTGATGTCAAAGGCATGCTTTCAGCCTGGAAAAGACAGTGAAAATTGCTGAAGGGCTTTTACTAGCTCTGAAGATATCCAATTTAATAGTAAATTAATGAAATTGTATGATTTGTATATTATTTTCTCATGGTTTGAAATTAAGTTTTTTAAAGTACAGTGTTTAATTGATTAAGAAATCACTTCAGAATGTACAAAGAGGCTCCTTCCGCTCTTTGCCTTTGTAAGTGACTTCCATGAACTGAAATCATCAGTAGTTTGAATTTACTCCCTTTTGGAGCCATGCTGTGATTGTCTGATTCTTAAAACTGTCATGTTGGTTGAATTCTGCATTAGATCAAAATAGGAGTACCAAAAAGATTCTTGGTACAAATAAGTATTACCAGTATCATAACAGTACCGGTATCAAAACAGTATCATAAGCCTGTCTTTTCAGTCATTTTAAGAAGAGCTACAAGGTTTCTTTCTGCATCATTTCAAATCGAAGAGAATTCCTGAAGTAAGAAAATAATGAACTGGGTAGAGGTACTTAGACCAGCCATATTAGTGTTGCATTTGAAATAAATAGCATTGCCAAAGTGGTGTATCCAGTGTCAGCTTGAGAGGTGTGAAGGAATTAGTGGGGTAAGTGTGAAGGAGTTAGTCTGGTTTCCTTACCCTAGTGCAAAAATTAGTTGGAATATGGTGTGCCTGTTGTGCCACCTGCCTCTGCACTACAAAGATGAATGGAAAGCATGTTAAGTACTCTAAAAGAACTGCTGAATTATGTCCATGCTTTAAGAAACATCTACAGACTCCTGCTGCTTTTGCGTGTAGGAGAGCTCCACAAAGCAGGTGAGCCTGAGTTGATGTGACTTCTGCAAGTGCCAGCCTGCATACTTAAAAAAACAGATGGGTTTGAAACATAAAACTTGTATTTAAACATTTTACAACCTTCAGTGAGAAAGGGATCACTCAGCTAAGTAATGTAATGGAATTCAGTTCAACTCAGGTCTTTCTCCAAAGGGAAGAAGCCCAAATGAAACCCAAATGACTTTAGGTCACTGTCAGACTGCATGTGTTCCCATCTTTGTGAATTTCATTGCCGCTAACAGAACCCTACATAGATGAGTGCTCTGCAGTGCATAGCTCACCAGAAGATCTATGTCTCTTGGTATCTTAGTTCCTTGATTTTTCTTGGAGCAGGAGGTGCATATATCTTTTGTACATACTCACTAATCTATGAGGCATTACCATTTATATTTACTGTTGATGTTTCTCTTTACAACTTGCCTGACTATCCTAGGCAATGCTCAACGTAAAGTTTTCTGAGAAACTTTATGACATTATTATCCAAAAAAGTATTGGCAGGCTCCTTAAGCTTTCCCCATGTCCTCCCATCTTTTGCTGTTACCTAAACTCTCACCTTGCTGACAAGCTTCAAGCACATGTCCTAGTTTGCAAAATTGCATTTACTAAAATAACCATTAATCATGGTCATGTTCCTAGCCTAGATTCCCTTCCTTACTCTCACCAGCTGCATGTAGGAACAAAAGCTGCTTGATTTTCATGTGAGTATCTCTGCCTGGAGGATTCTTAGTGTGATCTTGCTCCTCAGTGGTTGGACAGATCTGCTTCTCTGTCGTGCAACTATTTGCAGCACATAAGTTGAGACACCTCTGAACATACCGTGGCAGAAGAGACAAACATTAGACTGGGGTAAAAATAAGTGTAATAGTGTCAAAAGCAATAGACATGTGACAAGTCATCGTGAGTGAGAGGCAAGAGCAGCAGGATCGCACAGGATTTATGAATTTTTGTAATTTATGTTTCTCTTTTCATTGTGAATTTCTGAATGTTCATTAAAAGGTGTCAATTCTTACAAATAATTTTAGAAAACTGACATTTAGGTTGCCTCCTATCAGCTTTTGTTTAACCAAGGGCCGCTGAAAGTCTTCAACACCTTCCCCAGCTGCCCCTGCAACCCACCTGTGCTTTCAGAAACCCCAGTGGGAAAATCACGGTAAAGTTTAGGTGTGATTCTGCATCTGCGTTTTCCTTGGACAGAATAATGTTGTCCTTATAAAAGAATGAATTACTATTTTTTCCTTTATTTCCTTCATTTCCTTTCAATAGAAAACACGTTTTTTATCCTCTGCTTTTATCCTGTGCTGTATTGGAGTAATGGAGCATGCAATGTCAATACATGAGGTGTCTGACTTATAAGGGAAGATGAGAGTGTGAGTGGGGCTTTCAAAAATACTCAGAGATGTTCAGTCCACAGTCCCCTCAAAATAACAAGATAGTTCATAGAGAGACAGAGAACTCCTATCCCTGTCTCTCCATGACGTTCTGTTCCACTGCAAGTACGTTTGAAAGTATTTCTGTCAGCACAGCTCCTGTATGAGGGGGGTGTTGCTCTCAACCTGCCTGAGATGACTAAACCCAAAGGTCTCAGTTGTGCAGCTGATCCATATGGTGGGGTTTTCATTCACTTTACCCAGTGTCTTTATGAGCGTGGAGTCTGCATCATCATCCTGCATCACTGTGTTTCTGATTTAGAGGGCTGGCAGAACGTGTGAGCTCTGACAGGTAATAGTGTCCTTCTGAGGGAGCTGACGACATTCCTGCTGAATTCAGTAGTGTGTGTGTGTGTGTGTGTGTGTTCTTTGGCAGGATCACAGTACAAGTGAAATAGAGCTGTTGGTTTAAATGTCTGTTAGCATATTTCAGGGATCTTTTTTTATGAAGGTACTTGGGCTGGGTTACATTGTTGTAGTGAAAGCTTTGTGTTTGTAGCAGAAATAACAGGCTGTGCTGCAAGAGAGTTAATGTTTGCTGTCATGGAAACCTGTTGCCTTGGAACATGATTAATGAGACAAGCTAAAGGAAAGGAAGAAGCTCTTCTTGAAATTAGTCTTCAGCAAACCCTAAGCAAGACCAGCAGTATAAAATACCATGAATTTTAGTTACTTCAAATTCTGTTGTCTAGTTCACTTAACCTTGCCTTTTTATTTATTTATTCAACAGCTGTTATAACCACAAGTTTTTGTGCAAAGAAAATAGTTCCAAGCTAATCCTTTGACTGACTAGAAATAAATAGCATGTTACTTTCACTCTCAGTACACTACAAAATTTCTTCAACTTTTGTGGAAAGCACACGCTGAAAGCAAACTTGTGGCTGGTCTGGAATGCCCCAATAGGCCAGGGGACAGGAGCAGTTTAGCTGAAGAGTTTTGCCTTTTGTCTGTAGTTGTAGATTTCAGAGGAATAAGAGGTAGGGAACATTTGTATGGACTTGTCCATTTGGAGAAATCTGGTTTTTCTTGTGTGCTGATGTGGTAAGATTGCTGTTCTCTAATGCTGAAAGGAAGCTTGGTGAGGGAAACATACAAAACGTGTTTTAAAGTTGATGTCACCCTTCTTCCATCTCCTTTTAGAATTACCACTGAGACTTCTTTCTTCTAGAGTTCCTGCTCCAAACCCAATATGTATCATTACACACCAGATTCTGCAATGGGGAATAGAATGTTTTTCTCCTGCACAGGTGAATTTGTGTGTCTCAATTTGTGTTGTAAAAAACAGTGCTGAATGTAGAATCCCTGGTTTGCACAGGATGACAAGTTGATTACAGCTTGCTGTGAATTTCATCTACCCTCTGGACCAGGATCTTGCATGAATGAATTACCAGCAGCTCTAAGTCTCCCTGCCTTGTGGAGATTACACTTCAGGGCCCTCCTCCAAGCTCACTGACTAAGGAGTCAGCCTTAGCTGTGCTGAGCCAACAATAAGTCAGAGAGGAACATCTTCACAGAAGTTTCAAGTGAAAGAATCTTATTTCTGGGGAGGGCTTAGGATGGGGTTCTGGGTGAGTATTATGCTGGATAACAGCTCTGAAGGCACAATCTGACAATGTAGCAAGAAGGAAATATTCTGGGAAAATGAACAAGGAGCTGTCTGGGTTTGTAAGCTGACAGCTACACTGAGGTGAAGGATGTCTGTTGTCAAGGACAAGGTGGTCCTTACTTGTTCTCAGAAGGAAAACTGGCTTGGATAATGAGTTCTTGCTTGGCAAAGGCTGACACAGTTATGTTGGCAATGACAAGAATGTTTTGCTGGCAAAAAGGTCCTGCAGAGAGCAATGAAATATCGTAAGTTATTTTAAAATACAGTAGTAAAACATTGATTCATTCTGCTTGGGTTAATACGAGGAAACATCAACATTTGGCACGACAGTTCTGTCTTAATGATGATGAAAACAATTGATTGTCAAAAAGGTTATGTCATCATGTATATTCCAATATTTATGTTTAAGTCTGGCATGAGAGTGGAAAGCCTAAGACCTCAAGAAATCTTATTCATCCTTCAGTCCCAGGCAGGATCAGCTGCATTTACATTCTGAGTGATGTTTTTGTAACTTTTTCAAATCAGCCTGTGGTGGACATTTCAAAACATTCCTGAAGAATCTGCCCCGAAACTAAACTCCCCCTCTGAGATGAAATGCTTTTCTTAATGCCAGCTCCTTTATTACAACATAAGCCCAGTACTACTTGTGATACCAAGCACAGATAAAGAAAAACCTCTATTCCATTTCCCTGCAGCAGCCCTTTAAGGGGTTCTCTGTTTTGCTGTCCAGCTCCCAGGTAATGCTCAGGAGCAGTGAAGCACAAATCTGGCTGTGCCTTTGGTACCTGAGTGGTTTTAACCTTGACTCTCTTGAGCTGTATCCAGTTGTGATGAGTAGCTGGTCAGAAAATGTAAATAGCAACTAAACGGATGAAAAGCAGGAGCACAATTCCTTTCTCCTGTTTTATTACACTCTGTAACTGCTCAAAACAGCTGAGCATAAGGCCTGGATAGAGCAAATACTTTCTACCCTGTTAAAAACATGGTAGAAAGCTCAGGCTGCTTTAAAGGGGTACCTGCATTTTTGAGTTTAAATCGCCCCCTGCCTGGCTGGCTCAGCACTGAGGAAACAGCTGTTTCTGTCCAGGTGTAGGAAAAGGCAACTTCTTTTCACTGTTATAACTTGGAGTCATGTTTTAAGAGAAAATTCATGAGAAATGAAGCTTGTTTAAATTCTAACAGGTTCTGGCTGTGGGTATGAGGTTCCCACACCTAATTTTCCAGCTGGGAAGCAGCAGAAGAGCTCACCTCTAACAGGATTTTTCTGGAGGGCAGGAAAATTAAAATATTTAAGTGGGGTGTGGTTTGAAGGCAGACAGTGAAGGAAGAAATTTCAAAAGGGATGATTTCTGGCTGGCTGGCTTCTGTGGGGTGCTGGAACACAGCTGGGCACAGCTGCAGCCTGGTGCCTGTGGAGGGGAGGGCTAAGGGCACACACAGACAGCTGGTCTCTGGCAGAGTGTAGTGGCCAGGTTAGTCCTGTTCAGGAGATAAGTGCCCAAACAGTGTCCCAAGATGTGTTGGCTTGGAGAAGAAATGGGAAATGAAATCCTTTGGGACAGCGGAAGGAATTGAGGTGCTGGCAGCGAGACATAAGGGTTTACTCCTGGTTGGCTTGTCCTGCCATGCATTAACAGACAGAGAAGCTTTTGTGTCATGTGCAAAGAAGGTTGTCATAATAGCCATGTTGGAGCATCCAGTTCTCTCCTGAAGGGGAAAAATCTGGGACCCTAAATATTTTTGGATTACTCTGGTAAAAGGAAAAACAAACAGAAAAGCAAATGAATTCTTAGAGAGAGTGAACCTCCATTTTCCTTCTGTTTCTTAATGAAAATACAAAATAGTTTATAAATTTATTGGTGGTTGTTGAGGGGTTTCTGCGATTTCTTCCAGTAATGGCTTTATATAGCTGCTGAGGGCTATGTGTGTGTGTGAGGCCAAGCACTAACTGTGGCACAAGCCAACAGGAGTGAAAATGCTTACTGCTCCCCTTCTGCTCCAAGGTGATCCTGGCCAGGAGCAGGAGGGAGGTCCTCCAGGTCTCTGGCATGCAGCTTCCCCTTGGCACAGGTTGGGGAAGCAGGAAATCTCTCAGTCAGGGATGGCAGCCAAGAGCATTAGAGAGGTCCCCAGTAGCAGCCGGTGGGAGCGGAGGCAGACTGCCCTGCTTCCAGCATCCCTGCAGGAGCAGGGCAGAGAGGGTCAGACAACCCACGGGAAGGAGAGCCTGCTGCAAGGGGGAAAATTGAGAAGGAGGGCCTTCAGAGGCAGTTTCCACACCATTTGGAGGGGAATGCTTTTGGTGGTTATCCACAGCTTTCACTCATCCTGCTCTCTCTCTGCATTGCTGCTGCTCCCATTCTCTTTACCACCTTTTTTTTGTTTTTTGGGGTTTTTTTGTTTTTTTTTGTTTGTTTGTTTTTTTGTAAACATCCCCTGTTTTATCCAGCCTGGTTTTCCTTCCTTTCCTTTTTCTGATGTCTAGTCTTGTATAAACTCTCCTTCACCTCCTGTCTCTTCCTTGCTCTACTAATTTTGAGCTGACTTTCCACAGAAGGAAGGCAAGGCTCTGTCTCTGCAGAGACAGCAGAGCAGTGGACCCTGGGAGCTGTGTTCTGCTCAGCTCTCAGCTCCTGCTGGTGGCACTTCCAGAACCTTTCTCTCTTGTCTCCTTTCTGTGTGCTTCTGCCAAGAATGCAAAGTCTGTTGGAAGGCCTTGTTTGAGGAATGACCACATTTCTGCTGTTATATTTCCTGTTTCTCCTCCCTGAGTAACTGCAGAGCTTGGTCTAGCTCAGGTGAATTTTGCAGTTTGTGATGCTTTGTGTAGGGTGTTTCTGCTACTAGATCAGATGGCAGCTTGGTGCTTTTCCAAACTGGATTGTTACATAGGGTCCAAATACGACATCAAGAACCATATGGAAAACTGTTAAGACTTCATTGCTAATCAGTTCTAGAAAGATGAGCAAGAAGAGTATTTTCACTCACATTTTAGCATGTTTGTTGTCCAGACTTAACTCAGACACCCAGAGGGCATTTTTGCTGTGAACTTTCCATCTCTGCTGCAGATCTATTTGAGAAAACTGATTTGGAATGCAGGTAAACAGAGACCCCACAGAAAAGCAAGCAGTTTAACCGAGCCAAGGCTAAGAATGCTAACAGAGCCAAAAGGTCAGACAGGAAACCCATTCCACACCAAAATGACAAAAAGATGGTGTTGATTTTGTTGATTATTTTTAAATAGAAAAGTGTGCTGGGCAGAGGATGGTGTCATGGCAACCCTTGGCCTGTGTTTAACAGTTTTTTCTGTACCTTTTCTGTTTGGTCTATCATTTCAGTCATCCTTTCCTTTCATACTGTGGCTGTAGCCTGAGCAGGTGTGGGGGAAAGGACCTCAAGTGGGAGCACAGCCACACTCCAGCAGCATTTTCCAGATCTAGCACAAATCCCACGTGTGTGGATGGCCCCACGTTGCCCCGTGCACTTTCCAAACCTCCAGTTTGCTCCCTGAGTGACTGACTGTGATGAAGAGATGGAGCTAACAGCAGTGTTTCTGCTTCCAACACGGTGCTGGGGAGGTTGGGATTGGGGAGCTGTAAGTGATGCTGCCCTCCAGGCAGCCAGGATGGGAGCTAAATATATCCCCTGCCACTGCCATTCCCAGCTGAGGAGTGAGAGCTGCTGCCTGGGCTCAGAGGAGACTGGGGCTTGGCTGTGCTGCCTAAAGCTAGCACAGAAAATACATAGCACAGATGTTAGTAATTAATCCCAGGTTAGAGCTAAGTCTCAGGTTACCCAGCTTGTTCCCCTCTCCATCACTTTGCAGGTTTTCTGGGTAAAATGCTGTGATCTATCTAACAGGACTTGCAGTCTCAAGTAAAAATCTGAGTTTTAACTACATAGAAATAGCCCCTCTCGGGGTTCCTTCTGCTTTTAACTTTTATGGCTCTCAGTTCTCGTTTGTTTCACAAATTCAGGGCTGTGTTCACCTATGATTTTTTTCATGTCTTCACATTTCACGTGACCTTAGCAAGGCACAGAGGACAAGAGAGTCTGGAGTTTAGTAGCACCTGACTTGTTGATGCTTCTCTTCCTGTCTGTCTCATAAGGTACCCTTATGAGATGTTGCTGGGCAGCATCATTTGGGCATTTCAAGGACTGATGAGCAGCTGCTTTGGGTGGTGTCAGCATCTCGTGGAAGCCATCCCACCTTGCCATGAACATGGGAAGGGCCAGGGCAGGGTGTGTGCTCTGCTGAGCAGGGAGGTTCCTGTGGGCTGCACAAGCAGGGCTTAGCAGAAGGCCTAAGGCTGGGAGGTTTGTTTTCGTTTTTCAGTCAGTATCTGATAAATCAGTGTGCCTGAAGAAGTCTGTTTATGGTTTTGGTACTCAACAGAAAAGTTTTCCCTTCGAAGGTGCTGTGGGTGCATACACAGGGTGTAGCTCCTCAGGCAGCAGCAGAGATGACCCCTGACCAAACCCCTGTGTTTGGGAGGAAGTTCAGGCTGTTATGTTGATACCTTTTTTTATCTTTTTAATGAAACCTCCTTCCTGCCATTTCAGAGGAGAGGAGGCTTTGACGTCATGTGCTGATGAGTCACTGCTGTTAACAGGCCAGCAAGCAGGGATTGAGAGTGCTGTCTGGAGCAGCTGCTCTGTTAATCATTCACAAAAAGCCCAGAGAAAGCTCAGGGGGAATGCTTGTGAATAATTAAATTTCTGTTTTCATTATGAAGACGCAGTCGATTTACCTGGATCTGCTAGAATCCAGGTATTGGGAAGTGAGGGAAGAGGACAATGATCTCACTGATTTGTTGATACCACTGTAAATAGCTTTTGGATAGTCGTTGGTGTCAGTCAAGCATAGGCATGACTTAACAATTTCATGTAAAGCTTATGTAATATAGTTCTGACCATCATCTACATCTCACTTGCCACAACCACTTCAATCGTGTTTATGTTTTCTAGAAGAGAGTCTTGGGGAAGCAAATGCCCTTGATAGGGCAAGACAGGGATTTTACTGGAAGGCTGGGTTTCTGTATGTATCTCATAGCCTAAAGTTGTGTATTCTTAAAGAAAGCAGAGTTGTCCAGGTTTCTTCACTGATGGTTCTTCTGTTCATAAACATCTTCTGGGGGTGACTGGATCATTTAGAGCTGCTGCTAAATTGGTACCATGACAAGAGATGTTGCACTCATTGTGATGAGCTTTAAACTTCAGTTGCCAACATGCCACGATCAAAGAATTAGATTCTGTTTTGAGTAAGTAGGACTTTTATTTCAGACAAGGTCAAAATTGGATAAATTCCTAAATAATGAATTATTCACTGCTGAACTCTTCCTCTCTAGTTTTAAAAGTCTCGGACAAGAGCTGCTGCCTTTTACACAGATGTGGAATAAGATGGGCAGTTTTACTCCCAAAACAATCCCATCCCTTAAGTGGTCAGTTGAAACTGCCTTAGAATAGAAGGATGATGCTTGGTCTTGGCAAAATATTAGGTTTAGCTTTGCCTACATAGTTGGAGTTCTGGGACCATGGGGAGCGTAGGATTGCATACAAACATTGACTTTAATTACCTGTACAATGTGACGAGAAAGTTGTTGTTCTGCCTGTCAGACAAATAACAAGGATGCAAGCCCACACACCAAAACCATTAGAGTCTGATGGACTTTTCTGTCTTTGGGCATTGTTTGCATGGACCTGTGAAAACCCACGGATATGTAGGCAGAACCTAATTAACTACAGCTGTTGAAAGAGAAACTTTAAAATTATTTGTTGAAAATAATAGTTTTCATCTTTCAGCACTTTGGCTGGTTTACTGTGGGTTTGCTTTCTTGAACTGATTCAAAGTTTAACTGATCGTATCAGCTCCTCCATACCCACATTAGCCCCAAATTCTGCAGCTTCCTGTCATCAGCTTCCTAAAATGTGCTTATTCAATGGGCTGAGTTATTCTTGATAGATAAAAAAAATCCTGGCAGATGAAACCAGATAGCATCTCTGTGGAAGAGAGTTGTCCTGGAACTGCAGTAGCTGATGATTTGCCATTTCTGTAATGAGATGATTTCCAGAGCCCACTTCTCAGTCTGCAGATATGATGGCCAGTCTGGAGCCTTTCAAAAGAGCTGGCCTCGCTCCTTGAGCAGGGCCAGGCTTCCTGGTGGTGTGGGAGGATGGCTGGCTGTTTAGATATTTAGGGGTAGCAGGCCCAGCAGAGATGATACATGAAATCTGATGGAGGAGAGCATGGAGAGTCATTGGAATGGTGAAATATGGGATGGGATGCCAGCAACAGGCTAACTGTCGTGGGTGGGGAAGCCAGAGCCAGAAGGATGGGGAGAGCAGTTATAGTTATCAGGGTTGTAGCTTCCCACATCATTGCCATGCTGTAGTGAGTGGGGAGCATTGTCAATCCCATGGAAGGTGTGATCAGAAGGGAATGAAGTTTGCACTGATTTTGGCAGTGATAGAGCTCAATTTGCAGAAGTCAACAGTGAGAGGTTCTGTACATACCCTGTCACAAGCAATAGGAGATCATGAGCTAAGCGACTGTTCCCCTCAGAATCACAGCCAAGGATGGATGATTTGTAACTTTGGTCCTGTGGCACATCACTTCTGGAACTTTTCATGTTTGCCTTCTGAGTCTTTGAGATTCCTGTGTTCAAATTCCTATTAATTTCAGGGCCTGGAGAGACATATTGAAAGATGATTCTAATAAATAAATGACATTATAAATATACTTGGCTTTACTAATAACTCTTGATATTGTGAGAGTTGGATTCTTCAGCATCAAGAGCCACTGAGCCTGGGATGTGGGATAGAGCCCAATTTGGATATCAGAGCTTAGGATGGTTGTTTATACAGCAGGGGAAAAGGTGTCACCAAAGCAAATTGTGTTGCTTGCAGATAGAGCATACATTGTATGACATGTAATAATAATGAAGGTCTTAGAGCAGAGCTGCCAGCAAAAATTGAGGAACATTGAAAATAGGGGAAAGCAAACAGGAACTTATGAAGTGTGGGAATAAAACAACATCAAAAGGAGGACACCAGTTAAAATCTAAACCAAATACCATTTCTGAGAATCAATATTTCTCGTCTCAAATGTTGGTTCTACAGAAGATGCTTTTTTTAAGCTGCTCATTAAAAAGGGTCTTTCTGAAGAGCTGTTGTTCCCTGGGAAATCAGATGGATCGTGTTGTCAAATATCATATTAAAAATAGAGAAGGATTTCTGGAAAGATATGGGTGCGAGAAAGCAGTAAATTCTGAAGAGGTTGTTAAAAGCCACCCAGAGAAAATGGCTGTGTGAAGTGTACTACGACACTGAGAAGCTGTCAGCAACAAGAAATCCTCTGGGACACCAAAGGCTGCGTCTGCACGTAACCCTGAGCACCTGAGAGCTCTGAGCTCCCTCCCCTGGAGTCCTTGCCTTGTGGATGAGGACAGCTGATGGCCTTTGCTCTGACATTTCTATTACTGGAAGCATTCTCTGTGGGAAGGGCTGGAAGGTTTAAAAACAAGTTTGAAAATTTCCCTATTCTCCAGACACATTTTTTTTTTCATAATTGCAAAGCAAGTATATGCGCTTTTTTTTTGTTGGGCTTTTTTTTGATTTTTTTTTAATGACTGATTCAGCCAGCCATTTAATCTTTTGCTGTCTTGTACTCAGCAAAAATGTGAGTTTGTCTGGAAAAATTGGAGAAAGAATAACACAAAGGACCAACACAAACTGGGATTAAAAGATGGGTTCAGGAATCTTTGCCCAGCCCAGGTCAACAGTACCCAGAAATTCTCCAGTAGGTTTTGTTATAAATCATGTTCTTGGGCCAGTGTGCAAGCCTGAGCCCCGTGGCATTGGAGGGTGGCTGTTCCCTCCCTCAGGCACTCTCATCTACCTGCCTTGGTGCTCTGCAGTGATCACAGTGGTGTGGAGGAAGAGGCACAACTGTTTGCTGCTCAAATCATCAGGTTAGTTCACTCTCTTCTGGCCTCTCAGTTTGTGCTTGGGAGAGCTCATCAAGTCTCCTTGGACCTGCCAGTCCCCCAGGGCTGCAGTCAATGCCTTACTCACACAGCAAAGCTTTGGGGAGTTCTTGTAATGCCAGAGCTGGTTATGTTAGGTGTGTCATCATTAATTATTGACAGAGCACTCAGAGATGGGATTGTGATAGCTCTGTCCTTTGTTTCTTTTACAGGAAAAGGAATAGCTTCAAAAGTTAAATTTTAGAAGTTTAAAACTTTACAGCAGTGCCTATTCTCCCATGCCTGAGGGGATGCGTTTCTTTTCTTCTAAGGTCAGAAATAATTTTCTCTTTTATCTTCCATCCTTGATCAGGCACTGTGGGATTTCCAGAGGGCTCTGTTTCCCATGTAAGCCAGCACATCAGATGACTCCAGTGCATCAGCTATGAGCTGTTCTCACAGGTACCAAAGGCAGAGGAGTAGTTCTGATTCTGGTGCTGTGATTAACTCTCTCAGGAGACATGAGCAGAATCCTCAGGATCCATCCTGCCTTCAGCCCATGCTCATGAAGATGGAAATACCTGTTGCACCCCCTGCTCTCACAGCCTAATCTTGCCCATCACATCCTTCTGGAGTTCGTAGCAGGATCCTGAGTGTCCCTGTGAAGCTGCTCAAATTTTGAGAGTGTGGCACCTTGTTTCCTCAGAGAGACAAAGACGTGCCCTTCATCTAGATCCAGCCTGCTGGAAAACAAGGTCAACCTGATTGTTTTGGAACAGATGGCTTCCTTCCATGGAGTGTCATTTCCCTCGTTAGATGGAGCCTGACTAGACATCAAATGTAGCTATATGTGGATCTATAAGTATAGCAATCAATTGTAGAGTTATGAGAATTCAGAGCTGCTGAAGAAATTATTACTTTTTTCCCAAAAAATCAGTCAGCCCTTATTATAAGTAACCAATTTTCTTTATCTTCAATAGTCATCCTTTAGAATAAGTTAAGATGACAGGTGGCAGGTTAGCCCAGTGCCCCTTGGGGAAGGTTTTCAGTGGAAGATGGCTAGGAGCAACTGCATGAGAAGTGTTTGATATATTCTGAGCCCTCCGCCCCAGCAGAGCGAGGATTTGTTGAGTTCTGTGGAAACATGAGCTAAACCAGATCTGAGATTGATGGGGAAAGTGTGGGTTATGAGGCCAGAAAAAGTACAGGTGAATTAATGGCACACAGAAAGACTACCTTGCTGGTTCCAAGTACATGCATGCTGCAGTCAGTTTTGCTTGGTTTTTTTTTTCAAAATACAGGGGATGATTGTGCCCCAGATTCTTGTGACTGTATTACAGCACATCTGGAGGGGGTAAGGGGAGTGCATCTCTTATTCATGTATTCAAGCATTACTTGAGATTTCCTCTTTTTCAGAGTGTCCATATGCATTTCATGGTCCCATAGAAGTAATTTAGACAATATTAATTAATTATTTCTAATACTATTGTGCTGGAGGGAGCCTTCAGAGGCCCACTCTGGCTCTATTTTCATATTGCTAAAGAAGCAGGCAGCCCCCGCAGTGAAGGTCCCTGCTGCTGGGTGTTTTACTCCTGTGTGGCCTGGGGAGCTCTGCCTTTCCAAGAGGGGCAGTCAGATCTCTCCAGCTTTATCTCATTAGCTCTTCTCGGAAAAAGCAACAGAAATCTAATGTAATCACTTTGGTGTTCAGAGGCCCTGGCTCAGCTAGGACACTCTGGCTCAGTAAGGGGAAATGCTGCTTCATGACTCACTTCCACTTCTCTTCACTGACTCACTGTCCATCCCTGCTGCTAGAAATACCTGAAAGAGTCTGACTGCATTCCTGGGCACTTGGAGTCTACCTAACTCCAGTGAACTGGAGGGAGTTCACTCAAAGGCAGGGGAGCTTGTTGTTCCCTCCAAAACACCACGAACTATAGAGATTTAGCAAGTGTGTTTGAAAGCCTGGCTTAAAAATGTGCAAAGGTTTCCTTTGGCTGGTAGGTCATTGCTGAAAAAGGACTGAAACACAGCCACGAGGACTTCAAAGGAGTTCTGAGCTAGAGCTGGATTTCTCTTTCAGAGCTTGGGCAAGTTTCCAGAGCAGAAACAAACCCGGATGTGGATTTTAAATATCATTAACCTTGCAAGTCAAGCACCAAGTTCAAGTGCACAGGGAAGGAAGCACCTTGACTGAGTTCCCAGCCATATTTATGTGCCTTGGAGCTCCTGTGTCTGAGCAGGAGGGCAATAACCATCAGGAGCACCTCCACCCTGTCTCCTTGGGACACCCTCAGCTTACTTCTTCCTGGGTTTCCTTCTGGCTTTTTGAGCTCTTCTTTTTATCTGCTGGTTTTACTTCCAGAAGTAAAACCTGTAGCTGTCTGGTCCAGCTACAAGTCCAGAAGCTGATGAGGTCTTAGGTGTGAGTCTGCTCAGCCTCTCCTCATATAATCCATCCACACATGGCAACAGATCAAGGTGTTTTAAAAGCAAACACAGCTCATTACAAAATAGAGAATTTTCTGAAACAAACCTTTGTATGTGTTTTAAACATTTTTTGTCTTTCTTCACTCAAAGGCTTTTTTGTTCTTCATCAATATTGAAGTCATCCTGTTTTAAGAAATTTAGATGAAAACTAACTTAACACACTATACCCCATCATTCTTATAAAAAATGCTCACTTGTTTAAAAGTCTTTACAAAATGTAGGGAATAAGTACCAGCATCAGCATTGAGACTGAAATAAAGCTAGATGCATAATTTATTTCTCAGTGAAGTTAGGCTATCCAGCTCCCCAAATCCATACGTTTTTCTTTTTCTTGTGATTTGGTTGCCTAAGGCACTAATTACATGGCAAGGTAATATAATATAACATTCCTTCACACAGACCTTGTCTTTAGTTTCAGTATCTCCAAAGGAGACCTCCCAGCCTGCTTGGAGCAACCTTCCAGAAGGCAAGGTCATTTTTCAGACACCTGCTTTACATAGACATCTTTTCTGCTCCCAAGCAAAAGTGTTCCTGGTCATGAGAGTTGTTGACCCTCTCCAGATACTTTCATTTGTCAACCCAACTGTTAGTCCAGAACATCTTTGAGGTTTTTCACTTTGCTCAGATGCAGTGATCAGCCAAGTGACCAAAGGACAGTCAGAGCCCCTGCAGAGCTGCTGGCTGCCTTCCCACCCTGAGCTCCTCCTGGTTGTGTCTGAGTCCTGCACAGATCCAGTGGGGAATCTGGGAGCTTGGGCTGAGACCTTCCTTGCCCCAGCAAGTTGACACATCCCCTGCAACAAACACAGACCAGAATATTACTGTAAGCAGGTCTGACTGTATTGTATAAGGCAACGAGGAAATTAGCAGGAAACAAGGCAAAACCTGGCTCCATGAAATCTGATTAGTAGTTTTTGCTAGTGAATGCTGGCAGCACAGTGATTTTGTGTTGTTTCACAGAGGTTGGCTGATAGTAAGTGACTGAGGCTGAGTAAGGGGTGCTTGATTTACATGTGCTGTGCCCAAAACAATCTTGATGTTCATCTGTGAATTTAAATGTTCCCCAAGTCTGTGCAGAAGTGAGTCCCTGAAAATTAACTCTCAAAGGCTGGAAATGTATTTCCCAGGTCCCTGGTTTTTCAGCCTTGCTTATTATAGGATGCATCCTTCCCTCTGATTGAGGTGTTTATGAGCTATGTATTGCCAGATAAACACAAATAAATGAGACTGATTTGTTAGTTACCAGCCCTCAGTAACTCTTGGTGATTGATGTGGTCTTGGTGTGGTTTGGGTTGCTCCAGTGCAGCTGCTTGAAGCTGTCTGTACTCTCCTTGTAGCTCTCTTTTCCCTCTGGGAGGGAGGAAAGACCATTCCTGAAGCCTGTACCTGGCTTCTGAATTTCTGCAGTCTTTAAAGTTTGCTTTTATTTGTTATATTTGACAGGTCTCATGAAGTGACTTCTTAGTGGGATATTGAATATTGCTGAATACTAGGGCTTCTTTGTTCTTAGTTCTACAGCCACACTTTAGTTAGACCTCTTTTCCATCATTTAACTCATATTAAAATACAGTGTATGTTTTGGAAAAGAAAATTAAATGCTATAAATCAGTCTGAAAACTAATACCTACCAGAAGCTAAATTTAAGTCTGTGAGCAGCCCAAAGGTTTGCTCTTCGGGCAGGCAAGTTTTCAGCCATAAAAAGATGGATAAGATGCATCTCTGGATAAGATGCAGAGAGGTTGCATCATTGCAAGGCTCTGGCTGGCAAAACATGCCATAAGAGCAGAACACTGTTGCTTAGCGACTCGTGAAGGAGGATTAACCCTTTCCTAGAACTCCCAATATTCCTATGGAAGCCTTCCTGAGCCATCACTCCGGACAATAATTGAATGTGAAGAAACTACTCTAATATCTTTAGCTATTAGATGTATTGATGTATTAATCATTAATGTTTAATGAAGGACTGTCTTAATCTTTCCATTAGTTACTGAAGGAGATCACTAAATCAAAACCCGTTTGTCCTTGATATGATGTGTAATTATGGCAAAGGAAGGCTCATATAATTACAGTAAAGGTGGAGTAAGAAGTGATTAAAACTATTTTGGGACTGATGGTGGTCAATGCCCCTGCTGCTATTTCCTCATGCGAACTCAGGTACTTGTAAAACTTCAGCTGAATTTAAAGACTGAGCCCAGGCATGGACATTACTCTTGCATGGGGTACCTTGAAGCAGAGCAGTGTCAATAGCAGTTAGGGAGGTTCCTCACCTCTCATCCCTTTCCAGTGCAACAGAGACATTATAAAGGCCATGTCAGTCTGAAAACAGTAATTTCAATTAAAACTATAATTAATCTTTGATGTTGATGGGCTGGAAAAATGCTGTTCTCTTCTTTGAGTGGTGCCTGAAATTCAGCATGAGCTGATAAGCAGGAATGTGTGGCTGTGGTGGGCGGGTTGGCTTTTACCTGGTGCTGCCTTTTGCAGATACTACAGAGCAGAAATTTTCCACGCAGTGTCACTAACATGTTACAGCATTGGGGTTGATTTTTTTTCCAGATGTGATCACTTTGGATGGTGTTCATCTTATGCAGGTTGAGCTCTCTGAATATGAGGTGTGGAGTCAGTTTAGCTGTGGGCAGCCAGAGCAAGATGAGCAATTCTCACGTCCCTCAAACAGCCCCTTGGGTGGGCTGGGCTGCCTGGGTTTGCCCTCTTTTGAAGCAGCCTGGAAAGACCATTGACTCCAGCCCACAGAGAGTGCTGGGTGAGACACCCCAGCCCTCAGGCTGGAGGGGTGTCCTGAGGAGTGTTATCCTCACAAGGATGGCCTCCCCGTGTTCGGTGTGCTGCTGAACAGCAGTGGCAGAGCAACATGGTGTTCCATTGCAGCAGTGGAAAAATCCCCCGTGGGAACAGAAGTTAGAGCATAGACAGAGGATTTTAAATTGCAATGGTCACTCTCTGTGATTTCGGTTGGTAATAAAGGCAAGAATTCCCCTGGAGCAAGAAACACTCTTGGTTTCACCTCTCCCCCTCAGGAGCTCCAGCAGCAGCAATAATTTTCTCTAACTATTGACCCTCAGTTCTGGTAACCTGGGAGAAGATGGAGGCTGGGAGCAGCTGCTGTGTACACGGGTCTGTGTGCACTCCCAGCACCTGTGTGACTCTGCTTCATCAACAGGGAAACACACCTGAGCTAGAAACATTTCGTACCTGGTGATGTTGAGATTGTGTTCTCTCTTGTTTGCAGATGGGTAACTCTGTGACCTGAGCAGAGTTTTACAAGGTGTTAGAATCAATCCAGGTGACAGGTTGGCACGAAGATAACCTTTGCTGTGACAAATCCAAATGCAGGCCTTTTGTTTCTTAATTTGTCCTTATTCTGTGTGCTGCTATCAGGCAGATGCAGACTGCTGGTGATCTTGTTTCCCAAATGTCTTATCCTGATGCATTTCAGACTTCCAGCTCCAGAGAGCAGCTCGTGTGACAAACAAGCTGATTGTGTGCCCTGTGGGGTTTTGCACTACTGCTTTTTGAGTGAGTCCACGCCACTGAGGGATCTCCAGGGAGATTAATGCTGTGACAAAGGCACAAAACAAAGCAGATATTTCTGAATTGTTAGGCAGATTATTTACTGGTTTTTGAACATGTTTTCTTAACTTGCCAACAGCAAAAAGAAACTTGTGTGACTGATATCTGAGCTGTTTTCTCTCGCTGTTGTCAGTAAGATGGAGCTCCCAAACAGGGATGTTTCAGCGTTTGGCTGCAATGGATGGATTTGGCTTGTGTGAAATACGATTTCTGCTGGCACCTGTCAGGGGCTGCAGCCATTTGTCTTGTGCTGTGCTGGCTGGCGTGTCACCCTGTGGGGACAGCATGGATCATTACCCTGCTCTGTCTCTGTGCTGGCAGGCCTTAATCATACCAGCTGTGGTGGCTTGGCTCTGAGCAAGTGATCCTGCACTGGGGCTCCCAGCTGTTCCGGAGCAGAGACCAGCCTGGGAAACCTTAGCGTCAGTGTCCAGAGCGGTGCAGCAGTCAGCTGTGTGCTCCAGAGGAGGAACAAGCACTGCAGGGCTCTCCTGCTGCTGGGGAGGGACAGGGCTGGAGCAGCAGAGCCCTGAGCTCTCTGCTGAGCCCTGGGAGAGGCGATGCTGCTGTCTCTGCTCCTGTCCGCACGCCTGCTCCCGGCACTGCTCGTGCTGATGGGCACAGCAAGGGGCAGGGAGGGCTCACACACCCTGGGCTCTGCCCCAGCTGCACCCTGAATGTCTCTGTGCTCTCATCTCTGCCCCTCAGGGGGTCACAGAGCTGAGGCACTGGAATTTCATAAGATGCTTCTGGGAGGAACAAACGAAGCTGGGGTTTGTGTGGGCAGTAGGGCCATAGCAGAGCAGTTTGTGTGGATGGATCTGGTTGCCATTGGGGAAATTTTTGGCATTTCTTGTACCTGCTGTGATTCAGGTTTGGTGTGGTTTGGGGGCACTGTGTGGTTTTGTCTCTGTAGGAGAGCCTGGTCCATGGAAAGGCTGTGATGTACTGTGATAGTGAAATGTCAGTGCACATGGGGTGGCTGGGGCTCTGTGGGGGTCAGGGTGGTGCAGGGGCTGAGATATTTCTATGGGCTCAGGCAGCCTTGAATTGGCTCTGAGTCCCCCACGGTGTGTGAGCACATTGGGTACCTGGGCTTTAGGCTTGCAGTGAACCATGGCTGTCTGTAAAGCACTGTCCTGTCCCCTCCCTCCCTCCCGTGCTGCACCAGGAAAGGAATATTGTGGCAGAGAGAAAGCCCAAACACCGTGGAGTGAGTGAGGGGGGGACAGTCACACCTGGGCACAGCCTGGGACCTGCCCCTGCCTGCCTGTGCACCCTGGTGGGGTGAGCCCAGGTCAGCCCTGCCCTGGCAGCCCCAGGGCTGTGTTAGTTCCAGGATGGATTTGCTGCCAGCAAATACACAGGTACCTGCCCACAGGGATCCAGTGCTCCATTTCCCAAAATTTCTTTAGTTCAGGGTGAAAATCTGGACGTGTGGTTATTCATTAGTTCCAGGGGTGCTTCAGCCATGTGAATTGTAAATAAGAAAATGGCATGTGAAATTCTAGTCACTAGAATGGGGAAATAGAAGGCAACTAATCTAGAAATTATTGATTTTCTTTTTCCAGTTGTTCATGGTTAATATTTAGCCACCCCTAGCTGTGCTTGAACTCGCCTGTGAACACAAAATGTGAGACAGGCAATAAGAAGTGGCTGATTTCACTTTAACATCCTTTAATTAGTGCAGAAAATAGCCCGTCGCCCATATCTGAAGTGGAAGGGCTGCACAGTGAAGCATTCCCTGTGATGAAATAATGTGTGATTCCAGGTGAGGCTCTTTCTTTCAGCACTGTCAACAGTGAGCCCTGGGGAGTTTGTTCTTTCCAGCTGGATGATAGCAAGTGACAGATTTCTTAATATTTGTTACAGTGTTGGTGCCTTTCACTGCATGGCACATCAGAAGAAAAAGATTCACTGCTCTGAATAGCTGAACCTGGCCTTTTTGTTCTCACCACTGCATTTTAGTGGTATAGCTTAAAATGTAAAGCCTGTGATATGAGATTATTAAAAGTTCTTTAGTTAGACTGTAAACAACTGTATTTTAAATGGTGTTAAATTCATTGTGATTCAGAGCTGGAGCTTGCTCTAGTGCCACACTGCTATAGAACACAGAAATTTTTGCAGGTAACTTCTGTACAAAGCCGTAGACAATTGATTTCAGTCACAATACAAGGGCCTATTATGTCGCATTTCTCTTTTCCTGTGGTTTATTTTGAGCAGTTTTTCATCCTGTGAGTTGTTGGCCTTCATATCCTCCTCAAAACCTGCTGAAAATTTTATGCCTTTTTTATAGTAAAGGGGCCTCTCAGTCTTGAAGGCTTCATGTTCAAGCTGTGATGGTCAGGGAAAGCTGTCTGTTCTGCAGGGAGAAACTGGGAACAGGGATGCTGAGGGAGGTGATGGAGTCCCTGCAGTGAAGCTCTGCAGCCAGCCTGGTACACACAGTCAGCAGAAGGACCACCACAGCCTGGACCCCCATCATAACCTCATTCGGATCCATCACTGTGGCTGGAAAACTTCATCAGCTGCTTTGTTTTCAGTGACTGGGAAAACACTGCCATAGTTCCTGTTACAGAGGGGATCCTGCTTTGTCTCTCAGCTCTTCCTCTTGCAGGCTGCCCACTGTGAGTGTAGACAGAGCAAAAACAACACGTAGCAGTTTCCAGTGAGATGGAGATGACTGGGGAAGGATGGCTGTGGGTATTTGGGACAATCTCTCCCTTCAGGGACACTCTGTACAAGCAGAAAGGCACTAATCACCTCCTTCTAGCCCCAGCCCCTTGGCTGGGATGTGGGTGAGTGTTGGTGCACAACAGCCCTGATTTGCCTTCAGGCATTAGAGAGCAACTGCTAATTGTCCTAGCAAGTGTTTCAAGGTTTTCTAGCCCGATAAACTTGGATGGTGTCACACTGCAATGGCTGAAGAAAGTGTTCTGCAACCATTACTGGAACTGAATTTTTGTGGATCCTGAAGCCAGCTCCATTAAAATGTCTTCCCTCTTTGTCTCCTGGAGTTCCTGGTGACAGAGGTAGTGGTTGGATGTTTTGATTCTGTCTAAAACTAATTTCCATTGCATCAAGGGGGGAAAAGTGCTACAGAATCACATAGTTTCGAGAAATTGCATATGTAACAAATGCTGTGTTGTGAGGAGGCTCTATTTCAGATAAAAGATATAATTGTTATTGAGAAAGATCCGAAGACACTGACAGAATATGTGACTGAAAGTGTATTTCATAGTAGACACAAATTATCATCAAGCCCCAAAGCGTCCCAGTTACAAACATTCAATTACACACATTAATTTCTTGTGGTCTAGATCACCCAATTCTGTCTGGTAAACATCACCTTTATTTTGGGAGTGCTTTTTCCCCCTGACCCATGTGAAAGAGTTGATCTTCCTGGCCCATTTGCAGCAGCCTGTAACAGCCAAGCGTGCGTCTCCAGATGTCACACAGCGTTTGATGCCCTGAGATCCTGGGCACAGGTCATACCTTGGAGCACTGACAGTATCTAGTAATGAGGCAGTGTCATGTCAGATACAGCTGGATGAGTTATTTGTAGCAAACAACTGATTTAATTTCTTTCCCTTGGTGCCTGAATGATCTGCTGTGAGGTTTTGACTGCCAGAGATCCGCGTGCGTGAAATGACAACGACTGTTTTATGCAAATGGTTCCATGCTCTGGGTTGCCTATCAGCTATTCAGAGACATTATTTCTCATTATTTGCTGTTTTGGCTGAGTGACAGCCTTTGCAAGTCACGGGGCACTGAGGCTGAGCCCTGAGTGAGCGGCTTCCAAGCTCACATGGAGCCTGCAGGATGATCTTCCAGAAGCACCACACACGTGCTCTGAGCACAAACCTCATGCAAATGGATTTGCTCTCCTCATGTACTTGTGCCGTGTTTAGTGCCAGCAAAATGGCACGGGAGTGCTGCTGAGTGTGTGGGGTAACTTTGTGAGCAGCTTTTGGCAGCATTTTGTTGGTTATAAACACGTGGCACCCCAGTGCTGAGAGGCAGGGTGAACTGGCAGTGGGCAGGGGATGATCTGGTCTGGGTTTGGCCACAGGACTCAGCATTATCCCTGCTCCTGCCTGCACACTCTAGGCTTTTTCTGTGCCCAGGAAGCAGACAACGTTTGCTGTGTTCCTTCTGCAGTTTTTCAGCAAGAGGTTGTACATGAGAGAGCTGCATCATTTGTGACAGTTGTAGCTCTAAATAGGGAATGATTAATATTTCATGGTTATTTTTCTGTAAGACATGATTCTTGGGAGAATGCATCAGGCTGACTTGCTGGAGAGAATGAGCCTGCCTTGCTCAGCTTCAAATGAAAATATAGTCAGGCACTGCATGCTAATATTCCTGCTTTGGATGAAAGCTCTCTGTCTGCCTGACTAATGCTACACTGCCAGTACATCAGTGCAAAAGTGTGCACTGCAGTTTTGGAAACTTCTCTTTCCCTCCTCAGTCTTGCAAGTTACTTGGCACTCTGCCTTTGCCTTCTGCACCTTCACTCTAGGTTTTAAATAGTACAAGAGGTCATGAATGTCAGCCAACTACATCAACTCCAAAATCTTTGATTCTGATCTTTCCTTTTTTATTTACTTATTTTTTCCTTCCTTGAGTCATAAGCAAACCACTTCAAAATATTTCAAGGTTGCACCAGAGAACAGCAAACAATTGGTCAAGGAAACATTCTTGTCTCTGTGATACGACTGTCTGTGAAGGTGGTTGTTCAAAATGCCTTCAGATAACAAATATTAGCAAATATCTTACAGAACTTTCATTCATATAACATTAATGGAATGGTCACAGAGTTACTGCTATTCAGCAGCAAGGCCACCAAGGCTTTGACTGCCCTGGGCTGCTACAAGAAGGTCCACAGGAAGATTATGGAAAGCTTGGTAAGAAAAGTGCAATGAAAGCTGCTTTTTTTTTTTGTGTGTGTTCTGCCAGTTGTTCTGTAGGAAGAGTTACACTCTACTGTAGTAGGATGCTGTTAAATACTGCAAACCAGGATGAAAGAAACAGAGGAACACTCTTATTTACATATAAAGTTTTTTTAACTTGAACTCAGACCAGGAGAAAATGCTGTATGTTCCCTCTGACTTGTATAATGAGATTTAATCCTTGCACGAATACTGTACTGGAATACAAACTATTCATAGCAGATTCTTCTGGTCCTAGGCAAGGTTTCGTTGGGTTAGACACTGTAGAGAATGCTCAGAAATGTGATGAAAGAGAGGCAAGATTGCAGAAAAAAAATATGTTAGAATGTGTCAGTATTGAAGTGGTCTGTGAAAGGTTAGTTTAACCATCCTCCACTTCTGTCCCCTGCAAGTGCTACACTTGCTCTAAATTACAGGCATGTCTGCCTTCTCTGTCTGTGCAAAAGAGTGGATATCCTTGCTGTCATCAAGCAAAACGAGCACTCCTGGTTCTTTCTAGGATGTTATTTTGCAGCTGGAGTTGTTTCTGTATCACAGCTGTTCCAGATAAAGTATCTTGGTAGCATCTAAATGAAGCAGAAAGAAATGTATAGGAATGGCAACTACTTTGCAGGACCTCTATACTCACAAGGCAATTGAAAATAAGTTTTGGAGAGCAATGATTTACAGCACCCAAAGTATGTAGAGACCCCCTTAAGGCACAGGGTCATCTCAGAACTTTTTGAGAACTGTGCTATGTAAGGATTTAGGGACTTAGAAAACTACATAGCCTGAATTGCTTTGCTTTGCATTGCTTTTCTGCCTAAAAAACCTGATCAAACCACCTCTTTGGGGTGTGTATAATTTTCTGCACATGTGCTTATTTGGTGATCCATCTTTTTTAAGCGAATGCAGCTGATATGTCAGGCAAGACCCGCTCAGCATTATTAAAATTCATGTTGCTTTATGAATTTAAGACTTACTTCAGCACAATGCAAAGTATGAATTCAACAGCTACTCTATAGGTCAGAGTAGTCTTAAACTAATAGGCAATATAGCCATGGGAAGATACCATATTTATCAGTGGATTGTAGGCAGCTTTGTAGATGTTGCTTTCGATGATCAACAGAGTAATCAGTTTGCAGGCTTGTTTTATAATCTGTCTGCCTGAAATTTTTTGGTTGCTTGGTTGGTTTTTTTTTTGTTGTTTTTTGGTTTTAGCTTTTTTTGGTTTTTTTAATCTCTTCTCCTGAAGTGCCATTGTTTTGTAAAAAGACTGGTTGGACTTGGTTATAATAATTACAAAAAGAGGTTTGGTTTGGTCTGATGCCACTGACACAGAGAAGACTCTGTAGTTGTGTTTGGTTTCCAAGTTAATGCTGTCTGGGTGTTGCTGTCAATAGATGGTCTCTGAGCCCTGTGCAGCTGTGAGAAGTAACAACATAAACTTAGTATTAAGGTTTTTGTCAATATTAATTAAAAATCATGGCTAAGGGCTCTCATTCAGCAAACATTGACAGCTGCTCAAAGCACTTAGATATGTTTTTAATTTTATGCATGTTCCAAATATATTTGGTCTCATTACAACTAAAGCATGTATTTGGAATCCTATGGGTTTGCTTTTTAAAAGCAAACAAATGGCTGGAATTCATATATGTGCTTGGTGGGTAAAAATCAGGAAATATAACTGGAGTTTTATGTGGATTTACTTTTGGGAGCAGTTTCTGTATTTCTGCTTCTCTGCAGGTTAGTTGTGATGGGATTTATTCTGTTATGCTTCTCCCTCCAAATAATTTTTTCTAAGATTTCTTCTTCCATTGTAAGCCTCATTTACTATCACTGTTCATCAGCCTAATTACCCTTTGGTCCCACCTCCTTGGCACAGACTCTCAAAGAGAGGCTCAGTGTTCCTGCCTCAGCTCCTGCACCATCTGGCCTTTCCCATTCGGAGCCTGTGCCCGTGGTTTCCAGAGGAGCTGTGGTCTCTGTGCTCTGCTGGCTCAGGCTCTGCAGCTGCATCCCTGGCAGCTGCCTGCTTCCTTCACTTACCAACTCCTGCTGTGTCTCCTCACGCTGCAGTTCTCCCTTCCCATTTCTTCCTGTTCCTACAAAATACCTCCATTCTTCAAAAAATGTAATAAAATGGGATTGATGTCCTTCCCAGGAGCTCAGGGGGCTCTGCTTCTGCACAGGACCAGCTCTGTACCTGCCAGGCACTGCCAGGTCCTTGCAGAAGAGAGGATGAGGAGTGAGAAAGGGACCTTCATGCATTCAGGGTGAGAACCAGCCAGCAGGGGCGTCCCAAAGTTTCTGCACCGTGGTCAGAGAGGCACCAGGGCACAGCGGTGACACCACGGGGACACACACCTGCCACAACAGGCACCAGCACACCGGGGAAGACTGGGGAGAATCCACTCAACAGATTGGTGATGGCTCCCTGATCAAACATGAGCATCAGCAACCCGGAATGGCTGGGTTTGGTCTCGTTTGTGTGCTTTGCATATAATAGCATCATGAAATGGTTATGTTCAATTGAGAACTTCATCAATATTACATCTGCAACAGATGGGGAAAACCTCCTGGCATGGGCGAGTAATCCATTCTTCAGACAAGATCTGCAGTACCAGGCAGAGCATCTGGCCTTTTGGTCCATCCTTGAGGTACCTTGGTGGAAACCCACAGAGCTGCTGTGACCCCACATCCACACAGGAGCACCTGGGATCCACCATCGGGATGATGCTGACAGTAATTCACTGAGGGCTTTGTGACCTGATTGTAAACAGCTGCGATGAATTGCTTTTACCTTGAATTTCAGACCGTTTGTTTTGGGAGAGTAGAACACTTCTATGAGATGCAGCATCATGCTGAATGCAATAGGAACAGATGACAGGATACCTGGCAGTTTTTTGGAAGATGGTCCCCGAGTCCTTGGGGATGCAGGCTGCATCTGTGAGCAGCTCCTGGGCTGTACTTTTTGCATTTTGCAGCCCTGCTCCTGGGGGCATGGACCGGGGTGATGCTTTGCAGCACAGTGGCAGCAGCAGAACTGCTTCAAAATAAAGGCACCAGCTACAAGTTTGGTGGAAAATGTACCCTCCCAAGCAGGATCCTCAGGGCTGGGAAGGGCACTCAGCCCATCTCAGGCACTTACCAGTAAGGTATGTATAACAGAAAGTGTTTACCTTAGGGGAAAATCACAGCATTTTCACCTGATTATATGGATTTTCCTTGCCAGTCAAGGCTCTCTTAGCTGAGAGAGACGTGAGACTGCTATCTAAAACAGTTTGGACATCCAAACAAACGTTCTTCCCAGCTTGCAGGAATGTTAGTAGTTGTCCTGTAGATTGCAGCCTGTTTGCAGAAACAATGTCACCACTTGTATTTTGACTTTTGCCAGAGAAGGGAGCAGCCTGCCTATCAGTTTTTTCCTGCCCCAAGAGATTTTTTTCATGACTGGGTGATAAGAAAAAGCAAATTATAGATGTTAACAGATCTCTTAATATTTGCAGTGGATGGATGCCCTGCTGTGCCATGTACCCAGCTGTACCCACCCTGTGGCTCCCACTCCATCCCATGTTGGATGGAGTATGGTGACTTTCCATGTACGCTTGCTCATTGTGGAATTGTGCAGCTCACAGATCACCCTGTTTGATTCCTCTGTCTCCTGCTATCCAGAATCTGCCTCCTGTACATCTGTTTGATGGCATTAAGCCCTCCCCACCCAGCAGTGGGGGTCAGTGGGCTGTGCTGGTTCTGTACTCCTGAGTACAGCCCATAGCAGTGGGGGTAAATGATTAACCTGCATCTGTTCTGCTTTTTGCACTGAGACTCCGGGCTTGCCTTCATTCCACAGCCACTAGGGAAGCTGCCACTGGAGCCAGCCAGCTCTCCCTGAGTCTATATCCTGAAATTCAAAGTCAGCACAGTTGAACCCTAAAATAACAACATTTCTGCTTTGATGCTGATATGCAAATGCTAATAGCCATAACCACATGGGAGGACATGAATTTGTGCTCTCTTTTTGATGCAATCACTCGTAATTATGTTGACTAAACTTTTAATTTAGTACACATTTTTTCGAAAGGGCGTGGCATGAAGTGGTTTTGCCTTGTCCACACGAGCTAACAAATCAAATTGTTCGCTTTTTTCTTGTAGAAGAAGGAAATTGTATAACACTGTCTGTGCCTTGCACTGAGTCTCTTTTGTCTATTTTTGTCACATACTTGATCAAACACTAGATTTGATTTTGACCTAGACCTGTATAAATTACTGTAGCAATAGGGTTGGAATTCACACACATATGTACTGAGCAAAGGACAAATCTATAGCCACAAAAAGGGCTGTAATGAAACCAGTGAAAGGAATGACCCTGACAAGGACAGTGCACGAGAAAATTGTGATAATGTTTTATGGCAGGGAGCAGAGCACGGCTTTTTGCCCTCCTAGCTTTAGCACATAAATTCTCACATGCTCCATTGCTAAAGCACCTGTTGCCCTAATGGCTTGGGGCTGGAAGAACCTTTGCCCAGGTGCAGTAATTCCAGAATGCTGGCTCATGTTTTGGGAAAGGTTGGTGTCTCAAAAAAACCCAAAAAAACCAAACAACAACAACAACAACAAAAACAACAAAAACAAACAAAAAAACCCAAAACGAAACAAAAAAAAAAAAACAAAACCAAAACCCACCAAAAAACAGAGGAAGCACAGGAGTGTTAATTTGGAGTGGCAGTTTTGTTCCTCTGAACCCCATCCTGTGTTGTCAGATAAAGCAGCAGATAACAAAATGGACACTTTCCTGCCAGAGACACGGAGATCCAAAATCACTGAGCTTCTTCATGTTTATGAGGGATTAATGTAAAAATTAATGAGGCTTTAATGTAAGTAAGGAATAGAAATTACTTAGCCCCAAGATGACGAAGTTTCTGCAGAGCAGAATTGCTGAATGATTTAGCAGAGGACTGAATAATGGACCTAATCTTATGCACAACTGTGAAAGCACTTCTTTCTGTTTATTTAACATGAAAACTCACATAAATGTGTGTACAGATCACTGCTGTGCCAACTTTTTTCTCTCCCGTGTAAAACTTTTGTGTTCTCTCATGAGAAAACCTCACTGAAGGGCGCTCCTGGCTGACCCAGATACCCCAGGGTGGCCCATGCCCCAGGCTGGACACTCACACCAGCTGAGGATTTTGAGATGAGCAGGTGCATGCAAGGAAAGGCACAGGCAAACTGGTTTTTCTGGCTGCTGCTGCTCGTTGTGTCGTCTGAGGGTTTCAGTTATGTAATTTCCAATGATTTAGGGTGAATCTGTGCAGATTCTCCAGCTGCCAAGACACGGTTCCTTTGTCTCCTTTCTCCATGAACCAGCAGTGGGGAGAGGCACAGCTCCCCAGACAAACCCCAGCTGGCTACAAGCAGGCTATTTTGAATCAACTTAAGCAAAGGAGAGTTGGCTGGGGCTGGAGTAAAGGCTGCCTATTCCATACCTGAATGATGCTGGAAGTTGCTGGGTCGTGCAGCATCCCACGAGTGGTTAGAGCAGGCTGGGAGCAACAACCCCTGCCTGAGCACAGCCAGCCCTGCAGCTGAGCCCCTCGGGGTGTCAAGGCAAAGGGGAGTCTGCCCCACGCTAATTAAAACTCTTTTGTCAACTTCTCCTTGCCAAAGTGCAAAGAAATCCTCTTTTCATGCCCAGTGACTAAAAATAAATCCTATTTTGGGTTTCAGAAGCAGCCGCATGACTAAATGAGCCCTTCAGTTTCATTCATGTTTGCTGTCTATTAATCTGTTCCCCTCAACCTCAGCAGGGTATGACTCAGGGCTTCACATTGTCTTCCTCCCTGAACTATCTGTGTTTTGACTTTAAATTCTGCTGTCTGACGCAAAGCAGCGCTGAAATCATGACAGTTTGATCCAGCCAGCTCCCAGGAGGGTCTTGATCTTTACTGGCTGGTAAATGTAGCACTCAGAACAGCTATGCAGAGCAGATATCGATATTTTTACACCAAGTGTTGGTAAGCAGATGTCACAGGCTTGTGAAAAGCCTTGAAACTCCTCAGGAGAAAATATGTGAGTATGTGTGTGGGAGGCCTGGAGATAAAAATAATTCGGAGGTTCTATGAGAAGGCATATATTCCTTAATCTGTTGGTGTTTTGCTATTCCTGTGCAGGGCACTCAAAGTGGAGGCTGCTATACTGGAACAAGTACAGCAGTAAACTCTTTCCCTCTTGATTCATCTGCTCCTTTTGCAGCTCCTTCCAGCCCAGGCTTCTCCTGGCTGAGCTGACAGATCCCATCCCCTGTCCTGAGCACGGGGTCTCTCCTATGGGGTGGAGCCTGATTATCCCAAGCTTCAGGCATCCCATAGTAACTGTAGGTCACTGGGCAGGGAGCAGCAGTGAGGCAGCAGGGCTGGGCTCCTCCAGCAGTCATTGGAGAAAGCGAGAGACACTGTGGGGGTGACAAAGCCCCAGGGAGGGACTGTCAGCAGGCGTGGCACAGCTGAGCCTCAGGTGAGCCAGCCCTGGTGAGGTTTGGGGCTGCAGAGGGTGTGAAAGGATGATCCCCATGGCCCAGCACAGGGCACACACCCTGCTGCAGGGCTGGCAGCCAACCCTGCCTGAGGCTCCTCTTCAGAGTTATTGCATTTCTTTAAAAGCAGGCAGCCTGAAATCCTGAACTTGTAAATCTTGGATAAAAGTCCAGATTTTTTTGTTTTGTTTTGTTTTTGTTTTTCCTTAGCTTTTCCTGTTCTTGAAATGTCCCCTCAGGGAGGCATGTGGGGCAGGCTGGTGTTAAACCTGCTTAATCTCGTTGCAGTGTTGAGTAAAGCCCAGTGATCTACAGCCAGTGGATGTTTGCCTTGACATCCCTGCTTTTAAAGGACTGTGGTTACAAACTGCAAAGCCTTTTTTTTTTCCTTACAGTGCTGTATTTATCCCTCCCCTTCTGGCTTTGGAAATGAAATTTGAGCCATTTATTGTGCACTAAATTTAGGGAGGCCAAAAATATTTGCATACAAATATGATTGATCTTTCAAGCATGCAAAATGAGCAGAAAATGATGAGTCTGATGTTGGAAACAAGCAGAGCTCAAGTATTTTAAAATTAAAATAATTTAGAAGAATCTGTATCTATGATGGCAGATGAGCTTTTTCTGAGAAAAGAAAACCTCCTCTTTCTCATTATATACAGGGTAAATGAAGATATTCAAGTCAGATATGGACTGAATTTTAAATGTGACAATGACATTTATTCTGCAGGAGATGTCATGTTTATAATGAATTGTAAATTATTTTTAGTTGCTATGAGAAACAGAAGAAGGAGGAGGGGGAATAATCAATATTGACACAACTGTGTTTATTTTTAAGTAGTGCTGATCTTGGTGGCACCAATTAGAGGAGGAGAGAGCTAGAGCTGCAGACGTGAAAACCATTCTGGTGTTTAGAAAAGGGCCACAGCAGCCAGATAAATGTGCTGCCTCTGTGATGCTCCTGTGATGGTCATTCCAGCAAGATCATGATTCCATCCTTTCCTGGGAGCTGGGCAGGTGTGGTGGGAGGCCACGGTCCATGAACAGTTTGTGATTCTGGCCACCATCACCCCACTGGTGCTGGTGTGTCCTGGGCACAAGGACAGTGACCCCAAGGCCCTTTGCCAGACCATGCTTCCTCCTCAAGACAAGTTTCCTGACTTCTCCCACTGACTGTAAGGATGATGATATTCCAGCTGGGGTATGACAAAACAGAGTGGGCTGGAACCCTCTGGCCTCTGCTGCAGTGAAGTTCCCCTCCCAACCCCATGCCCTCTTTCTTGCATGAGATCAAATAAAAGCTTTTGCTGCAAGGTGCAGGGTTGATTGATTAACTTTTGTCTTCTCATGATGCATGACTAGGTAAGGTAGAGCTTGTGACAAGGCAAGCTGTTCAGAGAAATCACTGCAGATAGAGCTGGGCTGCTCCCAGGATCCGCAAAAGCATGCAGCATGGTCAAAAATCACTCAGAAAAACAAGATTACCCAGCTCCTTTGCTTTAGCAGTTGATACTGAGCTAATTCTAATGCAATTTCCTAAAATTTAGAGATGCTGTGATGTGATCTTTCTCTTGTATAAAATGCCATGGAACTTCTGATGACAGAACAGATCCAATTTTCTGTTGCATGACTCATTCTGAGGAAAAGAATGCTGTACATTCAATATGACCAAAAAAAGTACATTCAGTAAGGCCCTCCTTATAGGGCTGTGTGGATGCAATCAATCATAAGCACAAAGTCCAGGCAACACTTTTTGATATGGAGTAAAATTGACGGATGGATTGTAGAAAGCCTTTGGAAAATTTTAACCACTGAACCCAGAATAGCCACAGCAGAGACCTAAGCCAAGTGTCTGCCTGGCTTTATATGCTGTAAATCTGAGGTGAGTGGTTAAAGAGGATGGAATCTTGCCCACGTGCCAGATAATTTGGGCTGCCTGAAATGCATTCTAATGCGGAAGATCAGGGATAGATGGATGGGTTCAACAGGATGATTTCATGGGAAAGAATTTGCTCCATAAGTATTAGTCATTTGGTGACAGAATGCACAAGAGCCTGTCAGAAATACCTGCAGAAGCACAAGAAAATTCCTGAAAGTCTGAATCGAGTAATTTTCTTCTGGATGTTTTTTTGTTATTGTTTTGTTTGTTGGTTTTGATTACATTGGGTATTCTGTCCATGGCCTGAGGTGTATTAGTGACAGCAGTGTCTGCAGAGTTGTGTTTTGTGGGCATTCAGAGCCTTGCTGAAGGGGATGTGGTGTTCAGCAATAGTTCCCAGCTGCTCAGAGGGCACTTGGACCTTGCCCTCTGTTTGCTGCAGCAATGCCTTTCTGTTTCCCTTCCTCAGGGTTGCTATCACAGGCCCTAATGCAATGTTTTTTTTAGCTCTTTTCTTCCTGGGTCTGGTAATGAAGGTGAGTCTGGATGGAATCTGGGGCCAGAATAAATCTGCTGCTGAAGAGGTTCAGCACAAAACCCGATACTGTATTTTACCCATAAAACTATGTGAGGTGAAACAAGATCTCTATTTCCAGATCTCCATGTCAACTACAGCAATTGCAGCCAGGATTGTCTTGTTGTCTGTTCATGGCTACAATTATTTCTAGCTTACTGTTCTTACAATAATTTAATTTCGTAATGTTTATTGGCTTGGAAGGTACATTCATCCTGGGGTTTTTTTGCATTTTGTGCTGTAAAAGGTCAAAATTGTCAGGAAAGATTTATTTTGGGGGGAAGGAGTCCTTATTTAAAAGCCAAAGTAAAACAACCTTTCTGTAATAGAAAGGAAGCTAGAAAGGAAGAAGGAACAAGCTAAAAGTCTGGGCATCAGCTGAAGCCATCTGTTACATCTTGTGTTTTGTGATTTATGGCATGGTGGTATTTACTCACCCCACTGATCCAGGTGAGCACTGCCCTTTCTGAGTGCTGAGACTGGAGGTAGAACCGTGAGTGCCTTTTCAGCAGCACCTGGCAGTGGTGCCAGGGATGGGTGCTCCCTCTCTGGCTCCATGCCCATCCAGAGGAGCACCACCCTGGCCCCTGCCCCGTGCCACAGCCACTGGCAGAGCCAGAGCACGCAGGCTGGAGTGGAGGCTACTGGGGCAGGAGGAGCCCTCTGCCTTATCTTTCCCCAACATTCTTGTTTTTCCATCTACCTCAGGTAAACAGTGGAGGGGGTCCTTCCTGCCTCAGCCACCTTCCTCAAGATCACCCATCTCTAGCTGGTCCAGTGCTCTAGGGCCTCCTACACCTGATGACAGACAAGTCAGAGCCCTGCTGAAGGGGCTGTGGTGTTCAGCAGTACAGTTCCCAGCTGTATGAACTATCTCTGCCCTGTGACACAGCCAGAAATGTGCCATAATAGCTCAGTCAATGAACTAAAGAGAAAAAAATAAAAACACCCTGCTGGCCATAGCTGTTGAAAGGCCATCTCCTGCCAAGGCATGGGCACAGCCAGACACACACACACACACTCACAATGACCCTGGGGTGCAGAGTCCCTCATAGCTGGGCTCTCACCCACCTCCAGCCCTCCAGCGTGTCCCCAGCTTTGCTCCTGCCCCACAGCCCTGGGCGTGTGTTCCTGCTGCTGGTTTGGGCTGCACCCATCCCCGAAGTGTGGGTCATCTTCACCCATCCCCGAGGTGTGGGTCATCTTCACCCACCGCCGAGGTGTGGGTCAGCTTCACCCACCTCGAGGTGTGGGTCATCTGCCCCCATCCCCGAGGTGTGGGTCATCTTCACTCACCCCCGAGGTGTGGGTCATCTGCCCCCATCCCCGAGGTGTGGGTCAGCTTCACCCACCCCAGAGGTGTGGGTCACCTGCACCCCCCTAGCCGGGTTGAGGGTCATCTTCACTCATCCCCGAGGAGCAGCTCGGGTTTATCAAGTCCTTCCTCCCAGCCCGTGGGAGCTGAGAAGCAGACGGCAGTGGCTGTATTACGTCTGCCTTTTTTTTTTTTTTTTTTTTTTTTTTTTTTTTTTTTTTTTAATTTGTTTTCTTTTTCCTTTTTTCCCTTTCCCCCTTCTTCCTTCCTTGCCCTTGCTTTTCTCTCCTTATTTTCCCTCGTGGCTTTTCCCTCTGTCTTTCTGACTTTCCCCCGGTTTCCCCTTCCCCGGCGGTGTTCCGTGCGCGGGTGTGCTCGGTTCGGTTCGGTTCGGGCCGGGCGGTGCGGGGCGGGCGGGGCGGGCGGTGACGCGCGGCCGGGGCGGTATAAGCGGCGCTGTCCGGGTGCTGAAGGCGGCGGAGCGGCGGAGCGGCGGAGAGCAGGTAGGGCTGCAGGGCCCTCGGGAGGGATGTAGGACCGGGGAGATGGAGGGATGTGGGGATACAGGGATGTAGGGGTACAGGGATGTAGGGATACAGGGATGTAGGGGTGTAGGGATGTAGGGATACAGAGATGAAGGGATACAGGGGTGTAGGGGTGTAGGGATACAGGGGTGTAGAGATGTAGGGGTGTAGGGATACAGGGATGTAGGAGTGTAGGGATGTAGGGGTACAGGGATGTAGAGATGTAGGGGTACAGGGGTGTAGGGATTTAGGGGTACAGGGATGTAGGGATCTAGGGGTGCAGGGGTGTAGGGATAATGGGATATGGGGGTGTAGGGATACAGGGATGTAGGGATGTAGGGGTGTAGGGATGTAGGGCTGCAGGGGTGTAGGGATGCAGGGGTACAGGGATGTAGGGATGCGGAGGGCACAGAGCCCCAGGGTGGCGCAGGAGGATCCCGGTGAAGTCGCACCGGTGGTGCCGGGGCTGGGGCTTGCAGGGGAGCACACCTCTACAAGACGTGCCCCTCTCACTGTATATATTGCATACATGTGCTGCCAGCACCGCCCGGGGCTCAGAGGGAAGCTGAGCGCTCCCGGGAGCGATGGCGCTCAGCCATGCCGGCTTCAGGGGATGGGCGGGGGGTTCCCTCGGATGCGAACACCCTCCGAGTCACTGCCCAGATTTATCCTCACAAAAACAGTCCTTATATTCGCTAGAACCGCTGTGGGGTTGGGCTTTCACCCTTCGTTTGCTGTTTTGTTTGTGTTTGCAGTTCCTTCCACAGGGTAAAGTGTTAGACATGCTTTTAAATAATGCAAATTTACTGCAGTCGTGTTATTTCTTGCAAAAAAAGAAATGAGAGGTTTATTTTCCCTGTGGAAAACCGCTGTTAGGTTTCACCTAAGACTCTCAGGGCAGGGACACATCTACAGGAAAAATTATGACTTTTCATAGCTCAATTTCACTGGAAACATCAGAAACAACTGCTAGGAGAAGGAGAGAGAAAATTACTGCTACCATGGAAACATCCCAGAAAGGAGATATTTTCTGTGTCTGTTTTTTAGGGAACTTTTTTCAGTCTGTATTGCCTTTGTATGTGTTAAATTTTGATCATGATTGCCTGATTTTATAAAGAGGAGCTTTTTCATCTTCGTTGGTTGGCTAAAAGATGATTTTCCTGTTTGTTAGGTGCTAATAGAGGAGAAAATATGCTCTCCATCTAGACTGGCTTCACAGTTATCGATCTGGAGACAAAAGAGCTGTTTTAGCATATTGTCCTTTAAGAGGCACAGGAGAGAATGTTTGCAATATTTCCTAAAGATAGGCTAAAATGTCCTGTTTTAAAAACAAATGTGGAATTGAAGTCTGAAAGACTGGGGAGGAATCTACCTCGGATAGTGCAGTTTATTTAATGACAAGATTTACAACTCAAACTCAGAGCTTTTAAAAGAAATCATTCAAATATCATGAACCAATAAATTAGAAGTAAAAATTGACCTGGAGGCAAATGCACACAAAATATGTAGAGAGGAGCCAATGATCTGTTATCCCTGCAAAGGAAATATTCAATTGAGTGACATCCTTGTGGAACACTAAACTAAACTTTGCCTGGCTGCACACATTTTGATTTTAGTGGGATGCTGACAGCTCTTGCAAAGGCTGTAACAATCCAAATTGTGTGCAGCAAAGGAGGGTGAGTTCCTGGTCTTTGTGAGTGGGAGGTGCTTGGCAGATGATAATAGAATGACTCCCCCTTCCCCCATCCCTTGGAAAGGATGGTTTTTCATGTGCTAATCAAATGAACTCTGTTAATAACCAGTCTCTGCTGAAGAAGAAAGTCTTAATTTCATTTATTTGCTACAGAAATAGAAAATAAGGTGATTTAAAAAAATTTAGATATAAATTTATGTACTGAGCTGGTGACTTTACTGTGAAAGAAAATGAAGCAGTGTGTTGGCTTTGTCTCAGGGCAAACTCAGATCTTCTAATCAGCTGTTGAACTAATCATTTGTGAAATCAATGCTCAAATGTATCCAGGCTTGAAGTCAGAAATGTTTGGGGAAATTGTTTGCTATTATGCCCATTAGCCTGCTCATGCCTACCAAAGGGGGGAAAATAAGCAGCTCTCTGGATAGTGCTTTAATTATTTAGTTAAGTCACATTATGTTAAGGACAAAAACTGAGTGGAGAAATCTTCAGGTGAGCTGAAATGAACATAGTCATGCTCACTTTCTACTCCCGGCCGTGGGTAAACACGGGTGCACCACAGCCCTTTCAGGCTGTCATGAACCACCAGTGTCTCAACTGGATGCTTTTACCAAGCCAAAAACCAAAGGAATCAAAATAGGTCAATTAATCAAAGCAGCTTCTATCTTTATCATTCCTTTCTCATTATTGTGCTGTATTTGTTAATATAAGTGGATCAGAAGAGTCTAATCTGTCCCGTGGCCCCAGTGTACCAGTGACTGAGCGTGTCCTAGGGAATGACTGATGGCAATTCTCCCCTGTGCTGTGGGGAAGGTGCCCAGCTCCCTGCAAGGCTGGACTTCTACAGCTGTATCCTCATGCACAGTGATGCTGTAATCGTCTTAATTCTGTCAGAGGCATATTTTTCCCGGTTCTGTTCCAGAGTTTATTTTTGTCTGGTGTAAGCTGGGCACTCATGGGCTTCTACTGATCTATTCTAACCAAATTTGCTGCTGGTCATGTTTCTGCCTGTCCTGGGACCTGATTCAATTTCTGCTGTAGTGAGTGAATAAGCAAATGAGTGAAATCACGGCTCAGAACCTACCTACTCGAGCTCATTTCCAAGATGGGCTTTAAAGGATTCAGTAAAATTATTTTGTACCTTTAGGGTAAATTATAGTTTTCCTCTCATATAAGAGATCATTGCCCTAGGAAGATGACTCATAGAGTCATTAAGTGATATTCATTTGTAGTACTAATAATTTTTTTTTAATGAAATAGCAAAATAAAAGAAGTAATAGCTTCAGTACTGTCACTACTGACAGAAATAAACTTGCAAGTAATTTTATATGTCGTGTTCTCCACTTCACCACATTAATTTTATTGTGGCTCAGCACCATTCAGCAGTATCGTCCTGGCATGAAATTAGATGCCCTGTGGAGCAATCTCACAAAATATTTCTCTCTGTAGTTTTAACATTAGTATTTTGAACAGCATTTAAATGTATGGATACACCGGTTTTGTCATTTAGGTGCTTTGCTCTCATGATCAAAATGACATCTCGGTATGTGTATGGGCATTGTGTGAGTTATATAAGATTGGTATTTTGTACTTTGGTGCTGCCATTGGACAACTAATGTTCATAAAGTACATGGAGCAGAGAGATAAGAAATTTGTTGCATAGCTCTGTTTCCTAAGCCTGTCTCCATGTGTTAACAGCTTCTTTTTCTCTTCTTCTCTATTTGAAGGAAATATTTTAAACATGGCAGAAGCTAAAACTTTCCAGCCTGCAGCAGCCTGTGCTCTCACCTTTCTCTTTGTCCTAGTCTGTTGGGTTGATGCAGCCTCTTTCCAGCAGCACCAGCTGCTTCAGAAAGATCCAGACTATGCAATGAAAAACTTACAAAGGCTCCCAAACCCCGATATGATCAAGGCACTGGAATACATAGAAGACCTTCGCAAGCAAACCAACAAGGGAGAAAGCAGCCCTGACTACAGCTCTTATCCAAGTGTGCCGTACCTCCTCCCACAGAGAGAAAGCAAGGACCAGCTTCACCTCCCGGATAATGTGCGGGATTCTTTGACTGAAGATGAGTCCCAGTGGGTTAAGGTAATGCTGGAAGCCTTGCGGCAAGCTGAGAAGGAGTCAAAAGCTGGCCCCAAGGAGAATAAACCTTACGCTCTGAGTTCAGATAACAACTTCCCAGCTGGACTAGCTGATGATTATGAGGCTTACAAGTGGCCTGAGAGGTGGCAAAAGTACCTCAAAGTGCCACTTGGGCGCTATGAAGACAGTTCAAGAGACAGTCCCTTCAAGCGTACCAACGAGATCGTGGAGGAGCAGTACACCCCCCAGAGCCTTGCCACACTGGAATCCGTGTTCCAGGAGCTGGGCAAGATGGCAGGGCCCAGCAACCACAAGAAGGAAAGGCTGGATGAGGACCAGAAACTGTACACAGATGATGAAGATGATGTGTATAAAGTGAACAACATTGCCTATGAAGACGTGGTGGGAGGAGAAGATTGGAATCCCATAGAGGAAAAAGTGGAAAGCCAAACCCAGGAAGAGATAAAAGATAGCAAAGAGGAAATCGATAAACATGAAGAGGAGATTGATGACGAAATGAAAAGGTCAGGAAAACTCAGCTTCCTTGAGGACGAAATAAGACGAGAAAATAAAGATCAAGTGTCAGAGGATGTTTCAAAACTAATGAATTATTACCTGAAGAGGCTGATGGGTAGTGCTGGGAATAGGAAATTAAGGACTGGGGGAGAACTTGAGGAAAAAAGAGCATCCGTGTTTTTGGATAAACAACTTGATCCTCAGGCTATAGCTCAGCTGATAGAAATCTCAAGGAATTTGCAAATTCCTCCTGAGGATTTGCTAGACATGTTGAAAGCTGGAGAAAAAAAGCAGCTTCAGAGTGAAAGGTTGGAAGCTGAGCAGGAAATGGAATTCCCAGAAGACCTTGACGAGATAACTGAAACCAATCTAGGACAGAGCGATATATTTAAAAATAATATAAACTCTAAAAACGGGTACATGAAGCAGCCTCTTATTCCAGAAAATCTACCTGAAGACCTCAATATTGAAGATATTGTCAGCCTTCTGGGAAATGACAATCTAGCTAATCAGAATCCCTCCTACTTACTAAATCATCTAAATCAAGAAAATGATTTGCCAAGACTGTCTTACATTCCCAGAAGATTGAAAGGACACCTGCTCCCCAAAGCTGCCTGGATGAACGATTTGGAAAGGAGACAAACAGAGTATGAGAAACTGAATGAGAAAGATGAAGAGCTGGCTGATTACTTGGCAAAAGTGCTGGCAAAATACCCCGAGGTGATCAATACGAACCAGATGAAACGAGTCCCGGCTGCAGCTCCTGAGAACAACCCGCAGGAAGAGGAGCAGCTGGAGCTGGCCATCCGAGAGCACCTGAACCAGCTGGGACCACAGGAGGCTGCCAAGCTGGCCTCGCTCAGCAAAAGGCTCTCCACGGCTGGGGAAGCTGATGACACACAGAGCAGGCAGTACCTGGATGAGGATATGCTGGCAAAGGTGCTGGAGTATCTAAAACAGGAGAAATCAGAGCTTGAAAGAGATCACATTACCAAGAGAGCAATGGAAAACATGTAATTGTTCCCCAAGTATTATTTCTCTTCCATGTGTTGACTTCTATCCCAATTCAGTTGTGATTTATTCCTGCTCTCCCACTAAACAACCTATGGTAGACTATTTGCCATTGAACAGTCTGCATATCTTTCTCAGAGCTGTTATATTGTTTATTGATATATGTTATAAATTATGGGGCAAACAACAAATTGCTTCAAGTGTTTTAAGAAACAATTTAATGATATCAAGTAAAAGTATAATATGTAAACAAATGACCTTTGCATTGTTAATAAACCATGATAAATGAAGAGTGACAATTATAATTTGAAATTTTTAAGATTAATTGGATTATTTTGTTACTGTCTGTAGTGGTTTTTGTGCAGTATCGAATAAAAAAATAAAGCATTATATATAGTTTTATTTACAAGGCTTTTTCTATTCAGTGTTTTATTGTTGATGAATAAACTATTTCTGGACAATCGACTGTGTTTCTTTGTGACAGTTGATAAAGCCATACTAATTGGAAACGTATTTTTACTTCTACAGATGACTCTTCTGAAATATATTATTTTTCCTACAAATTAAGTTGTAAGCATAAACTTGTGGTTTCCTGGGCCATGAGAACATCAACTGGTATTACCCTTGAAGGCAGGGGGTACCTAAAGAGCTTGCTGAAATTGGTCAGTGTAATAACTGCATTACCTACAACCAAAAATTGGGCCTCACATAATTAAAAGGTGTATCAGTATACCTCTTGGCAGCAGTAGCAACATAAACGATCTGTCCAGCTGAGACAGACTTGATGATGAAGCTCTGAAAAAAATACAGGATGGAACCTTCATATGTGAGCTCTGGGAAGCTCTGCTGGAGTAGCTGGGAAGCTCTGCAGAGGAGTCCCCTTCCATCTCTCATGATGACAACCACAAAGAAAGAGCCAGGCTCCAAGGCAAGGCAGGCAGGGAACAGCATTGGTTTGTCTGATGAAAATATAATTTCCTTTTCCATGAAATGACCATTGCATGTCATATAAATACACAGAAAACCTTTGCTATTTAGCACACTATCTGGACAATTGAAATGTTTCTTGAGCTCCTGTTATGAGCTGCAGTAGATGGTCTGGAAACGTTCTGGCTCTTTTACAGAAGGAAATGTGCTTGCAGAGCTCTGTGAGTCAGAGGTGGTTTTCATTGGGACAGCTCATTTCCAGGATTATAGTTTAAAAGTGGCTTTCCCTGTGGTACTCTGCAGCAGCTCATCTGGGCTAAGTGGGGTGGGGATGATTTTTGGCAAGGCAATGTCTAATGAAGTACAAAGGCTGCAGAAATAAAACTTAATCCTCAGTCGCCATTATCCTGAGCAACGGCAGCTGACAGGAGCTCAGCCCTTGTTCCAGCCTTATTCCTTGAATAAGGAACCAACAGACAATAAACAATCTGATTTTCCAGGTATGTGTAGGACATGGAAGAGATGTCACACATGGTGACACCTGACAGGTGGGAGTTCCTTAACATCATTCCCCTCCTGCCATAGCCCACAGCACTCCCTTGCCGTGGGGTACCCAGGCTCCTGAGCTGACCAAAGCCCTGGGGAACTGTTTGACTGCTTCCAGACTCTTACTCAGGGACAGCTCAATGAAAATTTTGGGTACCAGAATGATTTTAGATCTAAGAAACCAGTAGTACAAACCTATGCAGAAAAGGATGGATGCTGTCAGACACTGCGTGGAAGAGGAAATAAGCTTCGGAAAATCCTAATCTTGGCATGAGTAATTACATCACATTTTAGAAGGCCACCTCACTCACAGTGTGTGCAAGCCATTAGGGACTTTGTGGTTCATCTTCACAAACAAGAGAAGGGATGTTGTGCTTGAAATAACAGAATTACTCTTTGTCTAAAACAACTACATGGAAGTGTCAAGCTGATTTCAAGCTAAGAAGTTTCATCAGTCAGTACTTTTTCCTCTTCAAGCCACAGAAAGCAGACAACTAATCTGCCTATGAAGTGCTTTACTTCTGACAAACTCATCTCCAACTCTATACTGGAACTAAATAAAATGAGAAAATATTAAATAGCTATAGCTACCTTTGCTATGCAACCAAGGCAGAAGAGTGAACATGCAAGACAGCATTATCCAAATGTACATCCCATCATGAGGTCTGCTCCATTAAACCACTCCAGAGCCTCCCCCTGCAGAGAGGCTGTGTAGTGCTTAATTGTTCTTAATAGCCACGGCTGCTTCTGCTTTCATTTGTCTGTGGTTTGTGTTTTCCTTATGGGTGCAGTGGGACAAACAGTCATGTTGTTAATAATGCACACTGAATGCATAATCCATAACAGATACACTATCAAGCTTATTATTATAATTATATACAAAATAAAGTGATCACTCTGCAATTTGTACTCAGGCAAAGTGAGGAGCAGATTTTTAATTCCCCTTTTGTGTTGCGATTTGACAGCATCCCAGATGCAGCTGGTTTATAATCTCTGTGTCAGTGGCTTTTGTCCAGCAAAGAAAATGTTTCTGCTCAAATCTTCCTCCTAAAACTTGCTTCATTGTGTCCTCATATTTAAGGTCCTTCCCAACACTCAGATTGAATAGAAATTCTGTATCTGGCCCAAATACACCAAGCTACTGAACGCCTTCCTCAGGATCTGAGGTATTTCTACTTTGTACATACACTAAAATCCATTTATTAGTACCCATAAGAGTAAATGCTATTTCGTTGTTTTTGGGGTGGTTTTTTTTTTTTTTTTTTTTTTTCATTAATTCGTGTGCTACTGCAAGTGCTTTGTTTACATCTGCCTCTTGATGGTTTCATTATTTTGTCAGCTGGAGCTCTTAAATGAGAACACTTGTTGATTCAAAAATTAATGTAACCAAATTACCTCGACTGGAGAAATGAGATTGTAGCAATTATTTCCTTCTGAAAGGGTATTTCCACAGTGCAGTGGAAGGGGTTGAGTTGCATGTAATGTGACAGTTGTAACTGTTTCCCAAAGCGCTTTACAAGACACTGGCTCTGCAGGAGGAGTGACATAAGCCATGATTTCCTTAACATGACAAAAGGGAGCCTGGGCTGGAGCACAGGCAGCCTGAGCTGTGCTTTGTCTCACAGCTTCCTTCTGCCATTCTTGCTGTTACTAATGAGATCACTAACGATTCAAACCTGCAGCTCCAGACACACCTGACCCAGCCCCATCTCCCATCAGCTGGGTCACACATGGTCACATCACGGGAGCAGAGGAGCTCTGTGGCCAAGGGATGTGCAGTGCTGTGTGGGAGCAGCATTCCCTGGAGCATCCCCTTCCTTCCCCCAGGCTCCACAGCACGGAGCAGGGGCTATTTACTACGTGATGCATAAATCCACACAGACACAGCTGGATGTCAGCTGCACTTTGCATTTGTTCAGGCACCTCCAGAGAGGCTGATGTGAGCTACAGGGACTCCAGTTAGCAGCAGCAGGCAGGTGCAGAGCCTCCAGTGCTCAAAGTGGAAAGGAGAAACCCTGAATCAGAGCTGATTAGCTGAAGAGCCATGTTATTCCTGACTTTAGGATCATTCAAAAACATTTGAGATCGTTAATAATTCATCTGCAGATGTAGCAGAGCTCTAAATGTGGCTGATTAAATGCATTTGACGTTTCTCTTGAGAGAGGCTGTTATTCCAGGAAACCACTTGGTATCTGCAAATGTCTTGGAATTAGTGTACTCAGAATTACAGGTTCACTCACAATGTTTTCCCTGGTAAAGAAAGGAAAGTGACCTCTGATTCCAACTGTAATGTACCCTGATGAATAACTGTGGCACAATTATTTTGAAAGTCTCCCACAGCCACTCAGCAGATCTGCTGTGTAATGACATGGTCCAATGTGCAGAGCTCTGCCTTCCTCTGCTGAAGCAAAAATCTGCAGCCCACGAGCAAGGCAAGTCCTACACACCTGGGGAAGGGGATCTTAGAAAGGGGATGTTTGGCAACTGCCCAGCTCCTACAATTGCTGCTCAGTGCTGCTCTGCTTCCCAAAACCCTTCCTGGCATCAGCCTGGAAGTAGAGCCCCATGCTTTATCCTGACATGGGATCCAGGCTGTCTCAGAATGCCTTGGGAGTTCCACAAAGCCTCCTAGGTCCTCTGGGCTGGATGAGCAGGATCCAAGACAGGATTTGAAAGAAATGATGAGCTTTATACCACCTTGGTGTCTCCCTGATTACATCAGCAAACCTGGGTCCACTGGGTTTGTTTGGCTTCTTGCTTAAGTTGGAGTAAATCTTCTGGTGTAGCTGTGGGGTGCATTTTGTGCCACTCCATTTCAATGTTTAATGAGAACTAAGTGTTTATGCAAATTTGAGCACATGGTTTTCAAGGAGGTCACCCACATCAGGGCAGTTTTCCTGCTCTGCAGTCACCACCATTGGGACACCTCATCTGCTGGAAACAGTGGGATCCCTCCCTAACAGGACTGTGCTCAGGGTGACCTTGGGAAAGCCTTTTTGGGTTATGTTCCTCTTGCCCTAAGCTCATGCCAACACACAGAAAGGAGGCGCACAGCATCTGTCTGTTGAGATCTCCAGGTGAAACATACGGTCATTCTTAATTGTCTATTAAAACTCTTTCCAAAAGCATACTTCCTTTAAATGGATCTTTTTTCCTAGCTCAAATTTTACATACCATTTAGTTTCACATTGCACGTATCTTGAACCTGAATGGAAAAAGAAACCTCCCATCCCCACTTTTCTCTCTCCTCTTTGACCTAAGAGAAGGTATGAGACCGCTTGGATGAGATGCAACATATAATTTCTGCAAAGAAACACATTTTTACCATGGCTACATCTTTTGCCACCTGCTAATAAATGTCATAGCAGCACAACAAGCCACTTAGATCTACCAGCACTGGTACTTCCCTACTATGTATGTAAGAGCCAGGCCAGGAACAGCATATACACACAGAGAAAAAGGTAAAAACAAAGATAAATCACTAAATGGGAAAAAAACCCCAACATTCCTTGCTTGTTATTCATGCATCATAACAGCAGGAGATGTGTTAAACCCCTGCAAGTCAGTTCTGGGATGGAAATATAATCTGACAGGAAAACTGTTTTCTGCAAGGGTAACTTCACTCAGATCCAGCACACTATCGATTGATTTTTTTTTTCTTGCAAACATGATTGCAACAAGGTAGAAACTTTTTGATAGTGACTAGCACACTGAAAGAGGCTGAAAAAAAAAAAAAAAAAAGAAAACTAGACTGGAAAATTTGGTTCTCTGTGTAAGTCTGCAACTACCACCATATTCTACCGGGTAATTTAGACAAGACAAATGTTACTGTGCAAACTGGTCTCATCCATGGCCTCAGACTTTGCTTTCCTGGAAAAAATAATCAGGATGAACTTTGTTTAAATGTACTTTTTACTTTCTAATCTCTATTTAAAAAATGCCAGCCCCCTGGCCCTCTCCTCATTCAGATTGTGTGGTCTGAAGCTGGTGCAACCACAGCAGCACAAACTTTTAGGAATGGCTGGGGCACAGTGGCTGCTCTAATGCCAAGATATTCTATCTTCTGCACTCCTGAGCCTCCTCCTTGTGACAAAGAAACTGTTTCATTCAGAAGATCTTTATCTGCAGGGAAAAGTTTATAGATATTTTTATTCTAGAAGAAAAATTACTGTTGAGAATGACACAACCGTAAAAAACTTTGAAAAAAACGGAAAGCTGCCAAATCCTCAAACTTTATTACTTGTTACTTTTTTACTTATTACGAAAACACTGATTTTGTTTTGTTTCATGCTGTTTCTCCTTTGCTCATTTTAGAGTCAGCACACTGCACTTTTCTGATGCTGCACAAGAGTTCAAAGCTACTCCCTGCTTCCCCTTTTGGCAACAGCTTTTGCATCAGTCTTATTTATATCTGACCCAATGCAGGTGGATCTAACAACTTCATACAACTCTGTGCTGCATGGTTCTATGTGTTTCTGTGCCAGGAAATTTTGTGATATCCCACATAATGAGGCTGGTTTTAAGCTGAAACTCATTCCCAGCCCAGAGAAATGTGGAGCAGGAGCCAGCATCCTCCACTGGACAGAGCAGTGCTTGGCACTACCTTGGCAGCCCCATGTCCATTTTCCCAGTGTGGGGACAGTCAGGAACACCAGTGCAAACACTTGGAGACACAGTGACAGATGTACAGCTCAAA